>JAGDYQ010000001.1:34461262-34463762 GCA_021962125.1 Bulinus truncatus | reverse complement strand
TTTAAATTCCTCTGGTTTGGTCTAAGTCAGGAGAATGCCCTTTTTGTTGATTCAGTCAATTTATTTTGATATTTCAGTTTGGCCGCTCAAATACAGCAACACCAACATCTAGAGTCTAGACAACAGATCCATGGCTCAGACATCTAGACAACAGATCCATGGCTCAGACATCTAGACAACAGATCCATGGCTCAGAAGTTATGTCAGACTGTAGAACAGATTGTATTTCTCCTTACTTGTGTACATTACAATATATTACATTTAAAACAACAACACTAAAAGTCCTGTATTTGTTTGTTTGTTGTTAATTTACTCAAGTTTTCCCACATGCAACTAAAAAAACAGTAACAATGACAATGTTTCTATACATTGTAACAATAACAATATTTATATAAATAGCAACACTAACATTATTTATTTTCGTATCTGTCAAGCACAGTGAATGGAGAAGTTCTTATGTATTGACATACAAGGAAGATTCCTACGGCCCCACTGTTTACAGGGCCCCACTTTCGTATTTTGCACTAACCTAAAATGAATCTAACGACTAGACACTTGTTTGGGGGGGGGGGTGGTTTGAGTAGCCCAACATGTTCTGTTATTTGGGCTCTTGACCTAATTAGTTCATGGGCGTACCATTCAAAGGGGCTAAAAGATATATTGTTGAAAGGCCCCAACTAGTGCTTTTTGTTTAGTGCTTTATAGTTGTCTAGGTTTAGGTCCCCCCTCCCCCTCTCCCCATGAGGGGCCCTGGATTTAATTTTTGTGAAAACTTCACCAAAGGGATAACTGTGAAATCTTAAAAGTACTTACCTTATTTTCTACTGTGAAACTTTAACCAACTCTAAAAATATGAAACAAAAAATATGGCCTAATGAACGCATTGACCTGCCATGCCACCTCCCTCTCTACCCTCCTCTTCCCCACCGAGGTATAGAGTGCCCTAGAGGTAATAAATAAACGTTTTATATCTCCACTGGTTTTACACGAGGGAGGGAGGGAGTGGAGGGGAGCATAACAATCAAGACGATGATTTCATTATCTCCCTACAGTGGCTTACATTATTAAATAAGCCTTGAAGTATATAAATATATACAGTGGATTCCGCTTTATTGGGACACCGCTTAATTGGGACAGCCGTTTATTTGGGACAAATCTCAAAGGAACCTAACCAAGAAGCTAATAGTAAATTTGCATGTTTAATTGGGACAGCCGCTTAATTGAGGCAAAAAGCCTCAGTCCCGATGTGTCCCAATTAAGCGGAATCGACTGTATATATATATATACATATATACATATATACACCACTAAAGCTTTGTTAGCTTAACATCTAATTATATAACACGATAAAACAACTTACAAACATGTTATAGATTCTGTCCAATGATTGTCTGCTAACCAGATGTCTATGTTAATGGCCCGCCCCATGCCTCACTGTCACAGCTCACTTATAAAAACACATATTAATAGTGTTATAAAAGACATTACTAGGTTTTTTTGTTTTATTGAAACGTTTATACATTAGTTTTCACTAGAATATCACAATTACTTATCTCTATAGCATCATCCAACGCAGAACTATCATATTGCACACGACTATCATAAAAGCTTATCTCAATACCGTGTATCTTCAAAAAGCACACGTATCATATTGACATTTCTGTTAAAACACACAACTTATCCTTCAAGGTGAACCCCCCCCCCGGCGCCCCTTTGTGAGGTCTGTCCCTCTGTGTCTCACTACCCCCCCCTGATAACACATACCCAGCGAGGGACGGATGGTCGAGTGGTGTAGGGCGCTCGACTGTCAACCCGAGAGTGCTGAGTTCGATCCATTTGAATTTTCCCCAGGTCCTAGTGAGAGTCGGTATTATGTCCCACAAGTCCACCCAGATTTAAATGGGTCACCTGACTCTTTGTTATGGAAGTAAAGGCGGCTGGAGATTAAACTGGACGTTGTGCTCAAACCACACAATCCTTTTACATTCCGAGGCTAGAATTCTACACTTCATCTACACCGTTGCCTCCTCACCAAAGCGACAGGCAAACACAGTGCCCATTCGTTTTATTATTCTGACAACGGTTTTAGTCATCAAAATATTAAAATAAACAAATAACCGTTATAGGTCACCAAATCATGCTTGACCGTACCAGAACAACAGGTCACACCCACCGACATACTAGCATTCTACCAAAGGGGAATAATCCAAATAACCAATCCAGGGGATATAATTAGGGAAAGGACAGTTACTGACGTCTCTATTAAATACAACATTTATCATCCATCAATTTGAGCTATTCGGCACATTGTGTAGTTAGTTAGCAGCCCAACCTGTAGACATAGTTTAGGTAAATTATCGAAGGTAATACAGAAAGTCATGGGAAGTTCTCAACAGATTTTGAATCTACTTCTTGCAATTCTGATAGTTCATCTGCCGGGTAATTATGTATTCACATACATTATTCAAATTTATAACTTCCCTTCACTTCACTGATAAAT
>JAGDYQ010000001.1:34392374-34460762 GCA_021962125.1 Bulinus truncatus | reverse complement strand
CATGTCCAGTCCTAGTCCATGTCTAGCCCATATCTAGTCCACGTCTTGTCCACGTCTAGTCCATTCTAGTCCATGTCTAGCCCATATCTAGTCCACGTCTTGTCCACGTCTAGTCCATTCTAGTCCATGTCTAGTCCATGTCTAGTCCAAGTCTAGTCCATTCTAGTCGATTCTAGTCCGTGTCTAGTCCACGTCTAGTCCATGTCTAGTCCATGTCTAGTCCATGTCTAGTCCATGTCCAGTCCTAGTCCATGTCTAGCCCATATCTAGTCCACGTCTTGTCCACGTCTAGTCCATTCTAGTCCACGTCTAGTCCACGTCTTGTCCAAGTCTAGTCCATTCTAGTCGATTCTAGTCCGTGTCTAGTCCACGTCTTGTCCACGTCTAGTCCATTCTAGTCCATGTCTAGTCCATGTCTAGTCCATGTCTTGTCCATGTCCAGTCCTAGTCCATGTCTAGTCCATATCTAGTCCACGTCTTGTCCACGTCTAGTCCATTCTAGTCCATGTCTAGTCCATGTCTAGTCCATGTCTTGTCCATGTCCAGTCCTAGTCCATGTCTAGTCCATATCTAGTCCACGTCTTGTCCACGTCTTGTCCATTCTAGTCCACGTCTAGTCCATGCCTAGTCCATGTCTAGTCCATGTCTTGTCCATGTCCAGTCCTAGTCCATGTCTAGTCCATATCTAGTCCACGTCTTGTCCACGTCTAGTCCATTCTAGTCCATGTCTAGTCCCTGTCTAGTCCATGTCTAGTCCACGTCTAGTCCATGTCTAGTCCATGTCTAGTCCATGTCTAGTCCATGTCTTGTCCATGTCCAGTCCTAGTCCATGTCTAGTCCATATCTAGTCCACGTCTTGTCCACGTCTAGTCCATTCTAGTCCACGTCTAGTCGATGTCTAGTCCATGTCTAGTCCATGTCTAGTCCATGTCCAGTCCTAGTCCATGTCTAGTCCATATCTAGTCCACGTCTTGTCCACGTCTAGTCCATTCTAGTCCATTCTAGTCCGTGTCTAGTCCACGTCTAGTCCAAGTCTAGTCCATGTCTAGTCCAAGTCTAGTCCAAGTCTAGTCCACGTCTAGTCCAAGTCTAGTCCACGTCTAGTCCAAGTCTAGTCCATGTCCAGTCCTAGTCCATGTCTAGTCCTAGTCCATGTCTAGTCCACGTCTAGTCCAAGTCTAGTCCATGTCCAGTCCTAGTCCATGTCTAGTCCTAGTCCATGTCTAGTCCACGTCTAGTCCAAGTCTAGTCCTTGTCTAGTCCAAGTCTAGTCCAAGTCTAGTCCATGTCCAGTCCTAGTCCATGTCTAGTCCTAGTCCATGTCTAGTCCTGGTTTTTCAGGTTGCACGTCTACTTGTGACGTAGACTAATTTCCTACCTGAGCGGGAGGGCAGTTATTTTCAGAGACGTCATAGGTGAGTATTGATCTGCCTGGTTCTGGAATAAATATTTACATTGATAATAAAAGCCGTAATATTTTATAAAAAAAAATAATAAAGATGAAAAGCAACATTGAGATAATAAGTAAGATAATATGCATTCATTACATTCAGAGATAATGTTGAGATTACTCGACTGTCGACCTGAGAGTATCTGCACCACGACATATTACAAACACTGTTTTAATGACGTATCTTGCTCGGTCTGATTCAAGATACGGCGCACAAATAACGTAACAAGCATAATGGGAAGGGGTTGAAAATAATGGCCTCCAATAGCTGCATACGTTTGGAGAATTGTAGATACAATCAGTTTCCGCTAAGTTACAGAAATCTGTGTGCGGCAGAAGATATTGGCTGTGCAAATCTGTAAGGTAATTCAGTTTTGCGCAATCATGATGGATTACCAGACGACCATGATGGATTACCAGACGACCATGATGGAATATCAGACGATTATGATGGATTTTCAGACGATCATGATGGATTACCAGACGATGATGGTGGATTATCAGACAATGATGGTGGATTATCAGACGATCCTGATGGATTACCAGACGATCATGATGGATTACCAGAAGATAATGGTGGATTATCAGACGATCATGATGACGATTAAACCAAACGAAGCACCAAGGCGCAAAGTTTAAATGCGTGTTCGCGCTCCGCTAGTTCTTTGTGTACGCATACGCGCACAGCTTATATTGAACACTCGGCAAGAAGCTTAATGAGATAAGTGAAGTAAGTATGATAGTAACTGCTTGGGTGGCTAGTAATATGTTCCGTATATATATATATACGGTCGATTCCGCTTAAGTGGGACGCATCGCGACCAAGGCTTTTTGTCCCAATTAAGCAGCTGTCCCAATTAAACATACAAATTTACTGTTGGCTTCTTGGTTTGGTTTCTTTGAGATTTGTCCCAAATAAGAGGCTGTCCCAATTAAGCGGTGTGCCAATTAAGCGGAATCAACTGTATATATATATATATATATATATATATATATATATATGCATATTTTCAAATGTACTTCGATTTACTCATGACGATAGCACAGCAGTATAGTAAATAGATCTTAATACAAAAACAACATTTTAATTATAAATTTCTATTCTATTTAAAATAAAATATCGCTTAAACTAATTTATAAGTGAAGTGAAGTTATGCATTTGAATAATGTATGTGAATACATAATTACCCGGCAGATGAACTACCAGAATTGCAAGAAGTAGATTCAAAGTCTGTTGAGAACTTCCCATGACTTTCCGTATTACCTTCGATAATTTACCTAAACTATGTCTACAGGTTGAGCTGATAACTAACTACACAATGTGCCGAATAGCTCAAATTGATGGATGATAAATGGTGTATTTAATAGAGACGTCAGTTACTGTCCTTTCCCTAATTATCTCCCCTGGATTGGTTATTTGGATTATTCCCCTTTGGTAGAATGTTAATATGCCGGTGGATGTGACCTGTTGTTCTGGTGAGGTCAAGCATGATTTGGTGGCCTATAACGGTCGCAAACCGGGATCCCGAGTCCCGACTGATGAAAATATCGATATATAGATACATATCGAATTTGATATACATTTAATACCTCGATGCAAGCAGTCTTGACCTAATTTCGACTCTCAGTGCCGACACTGCAGGGAGATGTTGAATCGTTGCACAGAGAAATACATCAGGAGCTGCTATACAGGAAAACAACTGTGTTATTATCTAACACGTAATGTGCACATGTGCATATAAGACATTCTTGACTTGTCTTGACTATCCCTTAACCCGTGGATGGGTCGTTGGGGCGCCGTTGTTGACTGAAAACTATTTCCCGCCGTTTTCTCCGATCCTGAGCTGTCTTTTGGGAGACGACGAACGACTGGCCGGTCCATTCTTTGATGTCGTCTTCCCATCTCTTCTTTTGTCTTCCTCTTTTCAACTGATTGACCAGGTCTTCCTCTTTTCCTTCTTCCGTTGGTTGTACCTTGCATGATTGTCTTTGCAAGACCTCCACATCTCGCAACGTGTCCATACCATCGCAGTTTCCTCCTCCTGACTGAAGTGAGAAGGTCTTCATGAGGGCCGATGGGGGAACTATAATTAAATACGACCAGCTATACAGGAAAATATTGTGTTAATCTGATACATAATGTGTGCATATGCTTAATCGGCATTTATTATTTTAATGCCAGTAATATGGAGTGGCGTAAAAAAATGATACAAACCAAATAATGAACAGCAAATGAAACTATCAGAAACAATGACGTCATTTTGGTCGTATTTTTGTTTTTGAAGTTACCGACAATCTCCCAGCCAAATGTATCAGTTCTAACAAGATACCTAGAACCAACTCCGGGGGGGGGGGAGAAGGGGTAGGGGTACAGCTTTAGGCCCAGTCATTTTAAGACTGTAGACACTCCACATTCCTGTGTTCTGATAGATATTGTCGTATGTTGCATTCAAAAAGCATCACATCGATTTCTTCGGCATATTTTTTTCTAAAGGACTCGATACGGAATATTTAGAGCCCAAAACAAAAAAAAAAGGTAAAACATGTTTTAAGTTTCCCGTATGACAGCTTTAGATGGTCTTCTATCAAATGACTCATGACATCTAATGACCAAACAAACCATGAAGCAATTTGCCGAATTTTTTTTTTTTTTTAAATTCAATAATAAACAAAAATGGTGACACATGATGACAAAATTTATAAATAAACTGTGTATGCTTATGGAATAGAGAAATAATCTGTCTCTGAAAATTGTGACTGGGCCAATAGACGAGTTTGTGTGTGTGTGTGTGTGTGTGTGTGTGTGTGTGTTATATTTATCAATGCCTTTATTGATCCTGTCATAGTTTTGTCATTGTCTTTTCATATAGTTAAGAGTAACGTAATAAATCGTTACTTCTTGTCTCGAAATTCAACGAAAGTTTCTGAATCGAAAAAAAATCACAATCTCTGTATTAGAAAAATTTCAATATCAAAAACACAGGTTTTTTTGGTAAAAGCTCCCAAAAATTCGAAATCTTAATGTCCAGCCTGGGGAACTTTACTCGGAGATGTTGGGCATGTGTGAAGGTTCCCTTCAGCCCCGTAGCGTGAAAATTCTACAGGAGGGGCCAGGCAATAGCAGGGGCCAGGCAATAGCAGAGGGGAGGCCAGGTAATACATTTTACTAAGTAGAACAAATAAGCAGAGGGGGCAGACAAAACGCATGGGGGCCCGGGCCCCCTGCCCCCCCCCGCACGCTACGGGCCTGGTTCTCTTAGACCTGAAGGGCCGTCGGCGAAGATGAATTGTAGAATTTATCTGTTACTCTAGCCTCGGCGTGTTAAAGTATTGTGTGGTTTTAGCACAACGTCCAGTTGAACGAACGTCCAGCCGCCTTTACTTCCATAACCAGAGTCAGGTGACCCATTTAAATCTGGTTGGACTTGAGGGACATAATACCGACTCTCACTAGGACCTGGGGAAAATTCAAATGGTTCTCACCGAGGATCGAACTCAGCACTCTCGGGTTGACAGTCGAGCGCCCTACACCACTCGACCATCCGTCCCTCGCTGGGTATGTGTGATCGGGGGGGGGGTAGTGAGACACAGAGGGACAGACCTCACAAAGGGGCGCCGGGGGGTTTTCACCTTGAAGGATAAGTTGTGTGTTTAAACAGAAATGTCAATATGATATGTGTGCTTTTTAAAGATACACGGTATTTAGATAAGCTGTTATGATAGTCGTGTGCAATATGATAGTTCTGCCTTTTGATGATGCTGTAGAGATAAGTAATTGTGATAATCTAGTGAAAACTAATGTATAAACGTTTCAATAAAACAAAAAAAAAAAACCTAGTAATGTCTTTTATAACACTATTTAATATGTGTTTTTATAAGTGAGATGTGACAGTGGGGTATGGGGGCTATTAACATAGACATCTGGTTAGCAGACAATCATTGGACAGAATCTATAACATGTTGTTTGTAAGTTGTTTTATCGTGTTATATAATTAGATGTTGGGCTAACAAAGCTTTAGTGGTGTATATATGTATTTATATATACATACATACATATATATATATATATATATATATATATATATATATATATATATATCTTCTATACTTATAAGACGCATTTGCTGTCTGTCTGTCTGTCTGGGAGAGAGAGGGGGAGGGAGGGAGGGAGGGAGGGAGAGAGGGGGTAGGGAGAAAACAGAAGGTAAACAGAAAACCTTTTTTTAAACCCGGGCAAAGCCGGGTACTTGCAACTAGTATATATATAAACGTCTAGGCCTATTTAATAATGTAAGCCACTGTAGAGAGATAATGAAATCATCGTCTTGATTGTTATGCTCCCCTCCACTCCCACCCTCCCTGGTGTAAAACCAGTGGAGATATAAAACGTTTATTTATTACCTCTAGGGCACTCTTGTACCTCGGTGGGGAAGAGGAGGGTAGAGCGGGAGGTGGCATGGCAGGTCAATGCGTTCATTAGGCCATTTTTTTTTCATATTTTTAGAGTTGGTTAAAGTTTCACAGTAGAAAATAAGGTAAATACATTTAAGATTTCACAGTTATCCCTTTGGTGAAGTTTTCACAAAAAATAAATCCAGGGCCGTTCATGGGGGGGGGGGGGAGAGGGGGGGGGACCTAAACGTAGACAACTATAAAGGTTTTATAGCAATAAACAAAAAGCACTAGTTGGGGCCTTTCAGCAATATATCTTTTAGCCCCTTTGAATGGTACGCAAATGAACTAATTATGTCAAGAGCCCAAATAACAGAACATGTTGGGCTACTCGAAACCACCCCCCCACCCCACAAGTGTCTAGTCGTTAGATTCATTTTAGGTTAGTGCAAAATACAACAGTGGGGCCCTGTAAACAGTGGGGCCGTAGGAATCTTCTTCGTATGTCGTATAAGAACTTCTCCATTCACTGTGCTTGACAGATGCGAAAATAAATAATATTATTGTTGCTATTTATAGAAATACGAAAATAAATAATATTATTGTTGCTATTTATAGAAATATTGTCATTGTTACTATTTATAGAAACATTGTGATTGTTACTGGGTTTTTTTGTTTTTTTAGTTGCATGTGGGAAAACCTGAGTAAATTAACAACAAACAAACAAATACGGGACTTTTAGTGTTGTTGTTTTAAATGTAATATATTGTAATGTACACAAGTAAAGAGAAATACAATCTGTTCTACAGTCTGACATAACTTCTGAGCCATGGATCTGTTGTCTAGATGTCTGAGCCATGGATCTGTTGTATAGATGTCTGAGCCATGGATCTGTTGTCTAGATGTCTGAGCCATGGATCTGTTGTCTAGATGTTGGTGTTGCTGTATTTGAGCGGCCAAACTGAAATACCAAAATAAATTGACTGAATCAACAAAAAGGGCATTCTCCTGAATTAGACCAAACCAGAGAAATTTAAATGGCTATATATATATATATATATATATATATATATATATATATATATATAACACTGGTATGTTTTCTTTTTTTTTCAATAAAAACTAGTTGACAATACCTATATTAGACAAGATAACTCTGATTAGGAAAATTTATGGCAGCCTTGCTAAGCGTGATACTGTGAATAGTCTTACAGTCAAAAGGACTTCTAATTACACAGAGATTTAGCTAAACCTCTCGAGTTGCCCTTAATTACAAAATAATTAAATCTTTAAGGGATGGAGGGGGTGATTGTCTGCATATTCGTCAGAATGGCTCTAACCATGGGCAAGTAACTGATGTTACTTTTATTCTTGGAGTTCCCTCCCCTTGGGTGGAGGTGGGGGGGGAGAGCTTTCTAAATCGTACGTTTTATGTTTTTAATTAACTAGATCCCCCCCCCCCCCAAACCAGCTTACATCAGTAACACATGTCAGCAATAATATCAGTCAAAATATCAGTATCAATATCAGTAATAATATCGGTGTGCTCTATACCTGATATGTTCATCATTTGAGATGTCGGATAGCAGATCTAGGTTGTATCTTCAAGTGTCAGATGTTTACAAGTCATTGTTAGTTGAACCAAGATAATTCAATCAAGAACAAGATGGTTGGAGATCACTTGGACTAGGAGGAAAATGTGAAAAAGATTTTTTTTTGGTCTTAATTTTGGAATGTACATACATACTTACATACATACCAATAAACAGAGACAGATAGACAGATAGATACATAGATAGATAGATAGACAGACAGACAGACAGACAGACAGACAGACAGACAGACAGACAGATAGATAGATAGATAGATAGATAGATAGATAGATAGATAGATAGATAGATAGATAGATATAGATAGATTAGATAGATATAGATAGATAGATAGATAGATAGATAGAGATAGATAGATAGATTAGATAGATAGATAGATAGATAGATAGATAGATAGATAGATAGATAGATAGATAGATAGATAGATAGATAGATAGATAGATAGATAGATAGATAGATAGATAGATAGATAGATAGATAGATAGATAGATAGATAGATAGATAGAGACCGACAAACAGACAGGTATGCAAGCAGGCAGACGAATCGACTGACAGATAGGACATACATACAGATGATATATAGTCTAGTCACACAGACCTTTCTGAAATGTGTGTCCATCAACTGATTGACCAGGTCATCTACCGGCTTGGACGCTAAGATCAAGGCCGCGACCACCACAATGGCCGGGAACCACCGGTGCAGCTGTCTCCGGGCACGGATCATGTGCATCAGTTCGTCTGCAACACTGACAAAATGCAACACAGTATGTTTGCGCTAAGTCGCACATCATTTCTTTGTTTGGGGAGTGGGTTCGCTCCATTCAGTGCCGCCTCAAAACTTTGCGCATCTACGCGCGAGCACATCTTTCCAAACGAGCGCCGCCACGTGACAACAGAATGCGCGCAACCATTTTGCTTAGTTGTCTTGTATACCGATGTATTGTGCACACACACACAAAAATCAAATTTATTTTGATAAATGTATTCACTCAATATCTTTTGCCGCACACTTCATTTTGGGGAAATTTGAGGTAATAATAGGTAATTAAAAAAAAACGTTCTATTTCAAACGTCTAAACGGTTTATTTGTGGCGGTTAGGTGGGGTTGTGTTAAAACTCACTTGACCAAACCATGACGTTTCTTTCATAAGATCACTGTAACGGTGGCATATGTGTCTTTCAGTGTTATAAACACACAGGTTTATTGACCTAATCTTTGAGATAAGTACATACATTGTATATCAGTCTCATTCTGTAATCAAGCATGAATACATGTCCGTCTGTACTGAACACACGGGGAGAACGGTTGTATCAGGCTCTGAAGCAATCACTGGGACAGAACAGAATGGACCGGACTGGGTTTTTAAGATGGAGGGGGACCATGTAATTCGACGGCCTTTGCTTGGATGTAAAAGTAGGCTACACCTAAGAACTATGCCAAACGTACTTTATTATGTCCTTCCCCCACCCCTCCCACCCCCTGCTACCCAGCCCCCCTCAAAAAATGGCCGATCTATTGATAAATAAGTTAGTTTCTCTCAATCAACTTCAATCTAAATTATTGTTTCAGTCATATTGTTGTTTCAGTCATATTGTTGTTTCAGTCATATTATTGTTTCAGTCATATTGTTGTTTCGGTCATATTATTGTTTCAGTCATATTGTTGTTTCGGTCATATTGTTGTTTCGGTCATATTGTTGTTTCGGTCATATTGTTGTTTCAGCCATATTGTTGTTTCGGTCATATTGTTGTTTCGGTCATATTGTTGTTTCGGTCATATTGTTGTTTCGGTCATAGTGTTGTTTCGGTCATATTGTTGTTTCAGTCATATTGTTGTTTCGGTCATATTATTGTTTCGGTAATATTATTGTTTCGGTCATATTGTTGTTTCGGTCATATTATTGTTTCGGTCATATTATTGTTTCGGTCATATTATTGTTTCGGTCATATTATTGTTTCGGTCATATTGTTACCAAGTCAGATTTGCGGCACGCCTTTTTTTTTAAATATTGAATTTCTGCCAATGACTTCCCAGCATGCACAGCTAATAATATCAACTAAGAAATGTCCCGTGCACATAAATAAACATTGGCCTACTCACGCACGCACGAGCGAGGCTATCACCACCGGGAACACGATAGACGCCAGGAGGTGAAACACCAGCGTGTCTACCCATATCACTGCACCACGCGCTAAGTCCGGCTTGAGGCGGAAGAAAAAAAAAAGACATGAAATGTGTGAGTCAGTTGTCTAGGACCTTTTGAATGTGTATTTGTGTGTGTGTGTGTGTGCGCGTGTGAGGCGTGCGATTGCTGTTGTACGTATGTGTGGTGGAGATGAGATTGTAGGGGGTAATTTTGTTAATGTTGGTTTGTTAGGAGTGTGTGTTGTGGGGCGGAGAGTGTTGTGTTGTGGGGCGGAGGGTGTTGTGTTGTGGGGCGAAGGGTGTGTGTTGTGGGGCGGTGGGTGGGTGTTGTGGGGCGGAGGGTGTGTGTTGTGGGATGGAGGGTGTGTGTTGTGGGATGGAGGGGGTGTGTTGTGGGGCGGAGGGTGTGTGTTGTGGGGCGGAGAGTGTTTTGTTGTGGGCAGGCACGCCGAGAGGAGTGGCAAGGGGTCATCGCCAGGGGGCCTGCATCTGTAAGGGGGCCCGGCCGCCCCGACCATGTCAATTTTTTCACGACTTATTGTTTATCAAGGGGCCCGCAATGATGTCCTGCCCTGGGGCCCGTGTTGGCTCTCGGCGCCACTGGTTGTGGGGCAGAGAGTGTGTGTTGTGTGGCGGAGGGTTGTGTTGTGGGGCGGAGGGTGTGTGTTGTGGGGGCGGAGAGTGTGTGTTGTGGTGGCGGAGGGTGTGTGTTGTGGGGGCGGAGGGTGTGTGTTGTGGGGGCGGAGGGTGTGTGTTGTGGGGCGGAGTGTGTGTTGTGGGGGCGGAGGGTGTGTGTTGTGGGGGCGGAGGGTGTGTTTTGTGGGGGCGGAGGGTGTGTGTTGTCGGGGCGGAGAGTGTGTGTTGTGGGGCGGAGAGTGTGTATTGTGCTACTCACAAATAACGTAAAGAATGAAACATCACACTCACCGCCTTCAAAGCCTTTACTATCACATGGGAAAAAATGTAAATATTGGCAGACATTATCAGGAGTTGTTCATAGTTGTGGCTGAACCTGGTGGCCTCGTTATACCCGTACCCGTACCCTGGGAGAAAAATTTACTCAAAAACATTTCAAAGGGGGGGGGGGGAGCGAAACACAATAACAACAAAAAAAAAAACGAAAATTTAGTTCACTGATTCCCAAACTTTTGACATCTCTGTAACCCTTTTTTTTTATTTTTGTAAAGCTTTGTACCCCTTGTAGAAAAACAAACTTACATATTGTTTTACGCTAATTGTTTCCCCTGATTTCATTATTTTAGCTTTAAGCCGTGCATGTTTGCCCGATGTTCTCACGCCGGTGATGCGTACCCCCGCCAAACCGTGGTTTGCGCGTACCACACTTTGTGTGAAACACTGGTTTAGTTTATGTTTATGGCTACATTTCTGTACGTAATAAGTATGATGCCGATCGTTAATGAACATTTTCAGGTCAATGCGTTGGTGGTCAGTGGTCAGTGGCTAATTCAATCCACATAATCGATCCGTGGTCTCCGTTTGATTCCCACTTGGGACACAGTGGACGCCACATTAGTCAATGGCTGGCTAAACAACGTCAGGGGTTTGATCCTCGTTAAGATATTCGGGATTTTAGCAGGTCCTGGTTAAAGTTTTCAAGTCCACCCAAGCCACCCAGTTTAAATGTGTACTTCACACTATAAGGTATAAACGTGGTCGCTTACATAGGTCTCCCGTCGTACCTTCATGGTCATTGCACTCTTATTCACAGCCGACATTAGTGGTTTATACGATCTAATACTAAATGTAAACAAATCATCCTTACCGAGATCTTACTAATACTAAAACAAAATGATGCCTACATTGCTATTAATAGTTTGGTTCCGGAATAAAAAAAAAAGTATTTAAGTACTATCTAAAGCTGTAGAAAGTATTCTTGTGTTTGTTGTAAAACACTCACCTAAATATCTGATTGGTGGGATCAGGAACACGTCTGCCATGGTGAAGTCACAATCGCCAGCGGAATTTGTGCAAAGTTGAGAAGAACTGGCTTCTATGTTATGGCTTCATGGCTGATGAACAAATGGTTTAAAATAGTTACTGTTTGTGTGCTATAGTTCAAGCTGACAGAATTATGGCCCCTGAGACAACTCGGGGGTACTCGAGCCTTCACGACAATCGCTTATAGGGCCGATTCCCAGCTCGGCCATGTGCAAAGAACTTATTTGAACAATGACCTAACACATTATTTATGTAATTAATCAATAACTTCACTGGTTCAGAACTGAGCCACCGGGCCTAAAACGTCCAGAAATACAAATATGTGGCTGTATAAATCATGACGTATTCTTTTTATCAAGGAAGTTCAATATTACGTTAAGCTATATTGAAGTTCAATATTTAGTTCAGCTGTATTGAAGTTCAATATTTAGTTCAGCTGTATTGAAGTTCAATATTTAGTTCAGCTGTTGTTCTTTATTACTTCTGTTAACTCCCTTTTTATTCGTCTTCAAATTCACCTCCAACAACTGGGAGTACTTATTTTTACGAGTGATATTTGGAACTTTTTTGTTATTATCAATTACCCAGGTATGTTTTGGAATCCATTAAAAAGCTATTATTGAACCAAGCTAATGAAAATTTCAAATTATAAACTAAACTATATGCTGAGATGTTAAATAGATAGATGATTAATGTCGGACCTGGCCTGAGGGGTTAGGGTTCGCTGATAACTTTTTTTATAATTTCGAATCACTGATGTTCCAGTCACTCCTACATCTCCGGATGTGTACCCATGGTCATTAAATCAGTGACTATAATGTGAAAGACGAATTCGAAAAGCTGATATTACAGAGAGAGATGCTTTCCAAAAAAATATAAATACATGTACTGGGTTAAAAAACGATGCTGAAAAGTTCGAATCACTGATGTTCCAGTCACTCCTACATCTCCGGATGTGTACCCATGGTCATTAAATCAGTGACTATAATGTGAAAGACGAATTCGAAAAGCTGATATTACAGAGAGAGATGCTTTCCAAAAATGATTAGCAATTCTACATACTAACAGGACATAAATATTTCATTATTAAAGAAGCTTCATTGGCGGTAACGGTTTCCCACCCCCTTTCACACACACGCACGCACACACACACACACACACAAGATATATTACACTACCTTTGCACATACATCTAAACAAAAGGATGTAATTTATAAACATGAAAACAAAAATGGTTACCTTCAGAGACCCGTCAAAATGAACCAAAATATCTTCCTGTGCAGGGCACAACTTAAAATATTTTTTTTTGTTTATCAGACTCGATGCGCAACTTCGATGCGTAATAAAATGTAAAGAAAACTTCACAAATTTAGACTACGATTTAGACCCAAACATTTTTTTGTTCCGTTAATGTATTACATTTTCATGAGATTATCGTGTGGTGCTGCGTAAGTGCCTGGTACAGACTAGATGGTGCCTGCCACAGACTAGATGGTGCCTGCCACAGACTAGATGGTGCATGCCACAGACTAGATGGTGCATGCCACAGACTAGATGATGCCTGCCACAGACTAGATGGTGCATGCCACAGACTAGATGGTGCCTGCCACAGACTAGATGGTGCATGCCACAGACTAGATGGTGCATGCCACAGACTAGATGGTGCATGCCACAGACTAGATGGTGCCTGCCACAGACTAGATGGTGCCTGCCACAGACTAGATGGTGCCTGCCACAGACTAGATGGTGCCTGCCACAGACTAGATGGTGCATGCCACAGACTAGATGGTGCCTGTCACAGACTAGATGGTGCATGCCACAGACTAGATGGTGCCTGCCACAGACTAGATGGTGCAGTGCATGCCACAGACTAGATGGTGCCTGCCACAGACTAGATGGTGCAGTGCATGCCACAGACTAGATGGTGCCTGCCACAGACTAGATGGTGCATGCCACAGACTAGATGGTGCCTGCCACAGACTAGATGGTGCATGCCACAGACTAGATGGTGCCTGCCACAGACTAGATGGTGCCTGCCACAGACTAGATGGTGCATGCCACAGACTAGATGGTGCCTGCCACAGACTAGATGGTGCCTGCCACAGACTAGATGGTGCCTGCCACAGACTAGATGGTGCCTCCCACAGACTAGATGGTGCATGCCACAGAATGGATCCGTCCGCTGGCATTTTTTTGTTCAGATATCTGTCCCTGACACTTCCACTCAAGCTGCAGTCGGTGTAGTCAGGAGAAATACTGCAGTAAAAACTAATTCAACGTTTATAAAAGTTATATTAATGGATCGTCCCATACCCCACAACGCATTCAATGTCTACAGTCTACAGTTTTGTTCTGTAGAATTATGTTCTGATTATTTTAAACTCTGTGTAAACTAACTGGTCAGTTTAAAAAAAAAGTCGTTATGCTGTACTTTTTTTTTCTAAAAATTTGCTAAACAATTAACAAAGTAACATTTTTTAAAATCATCTCTCATTTACCGTGATAAACTAAATAAATAATCAGCGCAGCTGAACCTGCTAATCAAAATATTTCCAACAATGTAATAATAATTCTTGAAATTAAAATCGTATTTTATATGGTTCATCCCAAAGAAAACAATCCTCGTTATGGGTAAACAAACACAAGATGAGAACCCTGAAAATTCAATTTTAAATCCAACAGTTCATAATTTATGCACACAACATTCAAAGTCAAATCATCATCGATTTATTGTATTTCATTCCGATTTTATTCTTTCCATACTAGTAATTTCATATTTATCTTAGGCTGTCAGGTATATAATAAGACAACTCACAACACATGTAGTTCAACTTTAGGTATTCAATTAAAATTAAAAAGGGTGAGGTAAATCTATGATGGCAGTGTGTATAGCGTATGTTTCAGTTATTGATATACACATGTGACATAGTGTTACAGTACATGTTGTATCTAAAATACACTCAGAAAATAATGCCAAACTGGTGCAACTTTTTATAAGTTTCTAAGTAGTTTCACTATCTGTGTGTTTGTCCTCAAATCTTGTAACTCAATTTTGGACCGTTTCTATCTTAGTCAGAAGGCTCAATTGTTGTGATAGTGATGTTCCCTGTAAGGATGAGATGAAATCTCTTAGATCCTATCCACCACTAAATGGGACGGCTTTTATTATGGTTCCCTTCTTTCATCCCCACCATGGCCAATAGTGCAATGGCCATGGAGGCACCATGGGAGATTGAACAAGAGACTTTTGCCATGACCTAAAATAGCTACCGGTCATCAATGGGACCCTTAGATTGACCGTTTTTCTTTATCACACTAGAACAAGATAATTAATTATGACTCTAAAATAGAAAAATACAAGAGTTTTTTTTTTTTTTTAAATATACTTTAATTCAATTGACTAAAATCCATATTAAACATCGGCTACAGTGAAAAGAAAATGGACGTGGTTTGGACATGTCTCAAGCCACTGTGAGCAATATTGTGATACAGGGCACCCGTGAAGGAGTGTTAAAAAAACAGATTGCGAACATTAAAAGAATGGACAGACCATTAAACAGCGTCTGTAATCAAAATCATGCAACAGAGAGAGGAATGGAGAGATCATTCTACCACAGTGTCTCTTTAAGTCCCACCAGCGATGAAACATGTTAAGGGACAAATGAATGAATATATAATAATGTAACACCCTCAAACTGGTAGCACCTTATTAATATAATAAAAAGAGAGACACTCTATGGTTCTCACCTGTACAATAAACAATTTAATTGAGCAAAAAAGAATAAATTGAGGTTCAAATTATTTGCGCTCTTATATAAAAAAAATATCAGTTTAAAGAGCTTGTAAATAATACATCAAAGAAATAAAGAGGGCCATTGAATCTCTTTGAAATAATACAATAAACATGAAACAGTCTTGGGTGCTGGACATTGTTTTTCTCAAGTAATTGTAAATTGTTTTAGTTTTATGTAATTCTCAGGAGACCCGGGTACAAAATTAATGTCAATTTAAAAAAAAAGAATCGAAAAAATAGTAAAGTTCCCTTTAGCCTCATCGGGGCAGATGAAGTGTAGCACTCATCTGTTTCTATAACCTCGGCATATGAAGGGATTGTGTGGTTAGCACAACACCCCAGCGGCCTTTACTCCCCCAACGTAAAGTCAGGTGACCAATTAAAGCTGGGTGGACTTTCACCAGGGCCTGAAAAAATACCAAGGTTCTCACTGAGATTCGAACCCGGGACCCTCCAGTGGACACTCTAGCACTCCATACCGCACGACCACCCACCTCCCAAAAAAAAAAAAAAATAGAATTGGGTAAGTTGAAAAGCATTAATTTCAAAATCTAAATATTTTAATATGTTACTTTAAATTTGAAAATAATATATGCGCATAGATTTTATAAAGAGTATTTTATGATAAAAAACAAAACAATTGAATGTATTGATCCTATTAGATAAAATAATGAAACCATATTATATGTCCGAATTCTTAGACAATGATATAATACTTATCTTTTTTATGTATGAAACACCATTTAAAAACAACGAATGCATGTTATGGGTAAATTTAAAAAACATAAAAATATTTATAATAATATATATTATATAGAGAATACTGTCACAAAAAAAATACAAATAAAAAAATCTAACAAGATTTGATACATGTATTACTACATATCTATATGGAGAAGTATATATATGTGTATATGTGTTTATATATACACATTATATAGCTATTAAATGGTCCTGTGTTCATTGAATATAGTTAGCATAATCATTCATAATAAAATGACTAAAAGTTTAAATATATATAACATCAGTTATATATAAATCGTATATGTTGTTAGTTCAATACTTAATACAAATATATAGATCTTTGTTCGTTTTGTGCTTTATATATAGCATAAAAACATCAATACATTTTTATCTAATAGTTAGACTGGCAACACTCACGCCTCGTCCCTGATATATATATATATATACCGTATATATATATATATATATATATATATATATATATATATATATATATATATATATTTGCATACATACATGGATATATAAATATATTTGTAAAATGCACATAGAATTTATTTTTTTGGTGCGACATAATCCCATGGTAGGCAGTGGCGCAACCAGCAAAAAATGCTGGGAGTGGGGGGCTCACATATTGAGCCACTGATGGTAGGTCAAACATATAGATGGTAGGAAATTTTAAACTTCTAATTTTTATAGTAAAATTTCAGTCAATGTTGGTCTCCCTTGAACGATGTTAAAATTATCCCACACAGTCTCACTAACATTACTTTATCTGTGCAATGCAATCCTTTCATACGGATATCTCACTGAAATAGTTGGCAGCCCTTCCATACCATCGAACTAGGACATTATTACTTTCTTGATGATCTGACTGCAAAGAAACAATTACACTGAACTCATTTCAATTTCAAATATCCAGCAGACAGATTTAATTTTGGTTAGTTCCCTTGGCCCAGCCCACACATTTCAGAAATCAATATTATCTATAGTCATGTAAATTTAAAAAAATAAACAACAACAACAACCGACAAATCCATCATTTTAGAAGAGAAAAAAAAATGAAGTTGACAAATGCTAGTTTTGTACCTTAGATGTACAAGGCCAAGGTATGCAGGGTATTATACATAGAAATATGGATATTTTTTTAACCAGGGCTGACCAAAAGTCTTTTTCAAAGTTGTTCAAATGAGATCCCCAAGCACTGTTGACAATAAAAATTCAGTTTAAAAAACACATAAAACACAGATTCATAAATGGGCATTATGACTTTATTGTAATCCATTTTTAAGTATTTAGTGATAGTATTATCTAAGAGAATAAAATAAAGTGCCGCTGTTTCTGACATTGATTCAGGCTGAAGCTCCTCTTGCCATACAAATATTTTGTAAAATAGTTTACTACCTGAGGTGGATGACGGCCAATCGGTGCAGAGTGCTTGACTCTCGACTTCAGAATCCCGGGTTGAATCCTCGGTGAGGACCAATGGGGAATTTTTCCTGGTGAAATTTAGTTTTAAGTCCCTGCCCCCCAATTCCACACAGCTTTAAATTGGTACCTGACATTAATTAGGGAAGTTAAGGCTGCTGGGCGTTGCGCTAACCACACAATCCCTTCATAGACTGTGGTTATAGAAACAGATGAATTCTACACTTTATCTGGCTGGGTGGCCCATTTGACAACTTTTCTTTTACTACTGTGGAGAACATGGTTCTCACATATTGGTTAGAATGTATAATTTTGTTGTAACCCCCCTGACCTACGACTCTGTGCCATTTTATCACCTGGACAGGTGTGTAAATAAAGAGATGGGGGGGGGGGGGTGAAACAATATTATCCTACATTTTAACCAATATGTGAGAACCATGTTCTCCACATGCTGGTTTAAGTGCCACTTCTACTGTGTATTTAGTATCTTGTCTGCCTAGGATTCTTTCACTCTGTATCCACTCGTTCTATTATAGATATGTCTAAATACAGACACTTTCAAACTCCGTACAGTAGTATTTATGACACAGGCACTTGGATTCCGTGTATATGGTAATATTTATTATAAACACAAGGTACATCACATGCAATATGGTCCAACATCAATTTCACTACGTACAATAACATTAATATCAACTTATAATCTACTTGTGTCCACTCTCGGCTCTATCTAGAAATCTAATGTCCTTTCACTCTGGTCACTAGCTTATGTCAGAGACCGAAGTCGATCCCCGCCCCCCTCAAACCAGGTCACGTGACTGGTCTCTCGACCATCGTCCTGATGCTAGCGCCACACCTGTCCTGGTTAAAAAAAGGCACAGAGTCGTAGGTCAGAGGGGTTACAACAATATTATCCTACATTCTAACCAATATGTGAGAACCATGTTCTCCACAATTACCTATGCATTATTCATTTCATTCATTAATTAACATAATGTTTTTATGGCCACTAAGGAGAATTATGAAATAAGATACTATCAACTGAACATTAATTAAGAGGAAAGAGTAAAAAACAATAAGAGTATGAGCGGAATTGAAAAACAAAATTCAGTATCACATTTTTCAAAATTCTGTTGATACATATAAGAATATAATACACGAAAATTTTACAAGAAAAAATGATTTTTACCCAAGCCAGTTAGTTATCTGCATCATTAGATACAAAGCTGCCAAACAAAAAGTAAAATGAAAGTAGCAATAGGAGTAAGCCACCTTCGTTGCTTCATTCTTAACGACTCTTTGTCCATCTGTCTCTAAAGGATCATCTCCTGGTGGTGTTATTTAAAGGATGCATTTATTTATCGTTTCCTTTCATACATGCCTAGTAATCTATTCTGCATCTAATAAGCAGGCCTCTTTTTAAAAAATGTAAGGTAGTAGCAATTTATCTTGATAATTACAACTTACTTTCATCAGCTGAACAGTGAAAATGTTTGCATTTCTGGTGAAAAAAAAAGGGTAAAGTTAACTGACACACAAAAATAAATGGTGAACCCCCATCCCATTTTTTTAAAGCTACTTTCTTGATTAAAGCCTTACTATTGCGGAGCACAAACATTCTTTTAACCCCGATGGACACAGACTGTAGAAATATATATATATATATATATATAAGACAGTGTAATTTATTAAAAATATCTTGTGTTGTTTAAAAAAAAAACTGGAATTGACTTCACTTGATTTCAATTTAACACAGCAAAAAAAAAAATATACTGGGTTTAATAACGATGCTGAAATGTTCAACTTAAAAAAATGTTGCTTTACTAGCTGCCCCGCACATCAAACTCAAAGAAATTGTTCACATATGCCAAAGAATCTGACAAAGGAGAAAGTTGAGGATAACAAAGAAGAGTAGTTGGACTAAGGAGAAATTATTAGATAATTTTTATTTAAATTAATTTTCCTAACAATTTCTTTAAAAAAATATCTTTTCTTACATTCCAATATCTATTTATTGTAAATTAAGTCATGTAATAATAGGTTTTATATTTACCTTCCTTTAACTGCATTGATAAACATAAAAATCAAGCCAATATAAGGTGGTAAGCTTTCACTAAAAACACTCGGTTGACATGTGTGATCCTTTACATTTTTCATTTCCTCTTGAACCTTAGAAGAGTTTCTTGGAAATTCAGTGAGAGCTGATGGGAAAAAAAATTAATAAAGATGAAGATAATGAAACTTTTAAAGTAAAAGCTATCAATCTAATAGATGTAAAACAAAATGGATGAAAATGAAATTTGACGTAAGTAATATTCTCAGCCAATCTTTAAGAATTAACTACTTTAAGAAATTTTTAAAAATAATATAATTTAATACAGCCTAATTACATAATATAAAATAAAGGTAGTTTCTTGGGAGTAATAAGTTAAAGTTTAAGCACCATCATTCTCTGTTCCTTTAATAATTAACCCATAAAAATACAAACTCACTAATTCAAATACATGGATACAAGTCAAAGTTAAAATAAATAAAACCAGAACCAAGTCATACATAATTTAGATGACATAACCATTCAAAATACAACTATGTGTTCAAGGTTAAATAATTTTTAAAGGATGGATTTACATAGGTAAGATGTAAGTAAAAGTAAATCAATCTTACTTTTTTGTACAGGCTCACTTGATACCGCAGACCAAGTTAAGTAAACAAGATACACACATATCATTGGTGATTGTAAAAATCCAAGAGTTCTAATTTCTTTAATAGCAAATTCAAATAGAAAATTTTTAAAGAGACATTAAGGTCACATTTTTATAATTTATTTTTTACATCTGTCAGATCTTTGGAATAATTTATTTTATTTCATTAAAAAGAGTTATTAATCTGCTGTTATCAATATTGATATTTTTTAATAATATTTTTTTTCATGACAGTATGTTAATTTAATTATTGTAATAAGCTACTTACTTCTTTTTGCAAATGGTGAATATAGAAAAAATGTTATTAATGAGATGGCTGAACACAGGCAAGTGGTGTATAAAATAATTTCAGAATGGTCACAGCCATAAAATTGAAACAGAAGGTATAATCCACCAGCAGTCATAGCAAACAAAATCAAAGATCCCACATAGGGTACTGCAAAGAAATTTCATTCCATCAACAGTCAATGCAAAAAAAAATAAATCAGAAAGGTAATATAGTGGGCTGAAAAGAACAAAAATTACTTAGTTGATTTTATTTATAAATAAAAAAAAAACATACACAAGTTCCAAAATGAGATTCCCTCTTCCTGCAATCTTCTAGCACTGAAATATTAATAAAATAGTCTTATGCATGAACAGCTATATAGAACACTTTTTAGTTATTTAGGCATGTATGCATAAAGGATATACTACAAGGTTTACACGAAAAGTGCACAACACTAAGCTAAACAGACGCCAAGTGGCTTAGGCAAGGTAAATAGTGGCTTTGAGAAAAATAGATTATGTATTCATAAAAAACAGAGATATCAATCAGTCTGGCAACTGCCGTAACCAGTATAGAAGGTTCAAGATGTCCCCAAAAAAAAATTACATAAAATACCCTTCATAATTTTTTTCTGACCAAGGGTTTAGACGCTGTCTTGTATAGATACCCTCAAAGGCTATAAAGTTATAAAAGAATAATAATTACATCACCAACGTAAAAAAAACTGTGAAATCTGCCATCATACCAAACTCAGGCTTGCAAAAAAGACACCCAATGAGAGGTGAGCATACCATGGAATGGCTACAACTAACAAATGACATTTGCAGAGAAGGGGAGTTTAAATAAACCTGTTTTGTCAAGTATTCATCGTACAACAATTTTCTTCTTTAAGATGAAAACAAAGACCTTAAAAATTTAAAATCTACAAAAGATAGATAGTTGTTTCTAATGTCTTTTCATTGATAGTCTGATTGCTTCTTTCAAAAATGTTTATAAACTACTCAAAAAAAAAATAAAAAAATTACTGCTAAAAAGACTAACTGGCAATTTCAAAGGGAATCTCAACATGATTTTTTTAAAGCTATATTTATAACCAATAGGGCCCAGTTCAGCTTGTATTTTTTCAATCCCTTATTTCCACTAGATCACATGTTCTATAGAAACAATTTTAAGCATCAAGTTTTAGTATATAGGTTGAGAGGTTGCTTTTATAATATTTTTCACGCTGATTTCAAAAACCTTTTCTCTAGGAGGAATGCAGTGTGATAGATTGTACAATAAAGATATTTCACAGTATTTGATGCTTTTCTTGAAAATTTACTTATTTTCAGATGCCATTGTGTTGGCATGGCTTTTCATTATTAATCCACAACTAACAAAAAGCTTACATGATAAAAAAAAATGAAAACAGATTTTGTATTTTGGTCTCCAAAGATAACAAAAACTTCTATGTAGTATTGTCTAATGAAATAAATTGTAGATAATGTGATAAAAAAGAAATAGACATTATTAGTTCATATAAATGTCGTAATGACCTTATGTGCTCAGCAGCTTCCTTGTAATTTATAAGTAAAATTTAATTAATTACCAGTTAGTATTCAACTCATTAAAAAGCTTTATAAGTTCGAACAGCTGTAGGATAATATAAAGAAAACCACCAGACAATCCAACAAAAATCCAATCTGAAATAAATGAAAGGAAAATATAAAAAGAAAGAATAAAAATGATTGAATATCTGTATGTAATTTTTTTTAATACTTATTGGTTCATTACTTAAATGAATTACTAGTGTAGATAAATTTCAATTTTAATTTTTTTTTATTAATAGTATTCATTCATAGTATGATATAAGAATTACCACTTACATTGAACAAATTTTGAAGGTATGAAAATTGTAACTAGAATCAAAGTACACAAAATGAGGAACTTGAAAAACCAATAGCTACAAAACAAAATTAACAAAACTGTACAATGTAAATATAATATGAAGAAATAAAAGATATTATGTATTAAAATAAATTCAAGGATGATTAAGCTGCAGTGAAGACTGCAAAGTGAAACAACAACAAATATTAGCTTTTATTTATCTGTCAAACATTACCCATTGTGAAAAGTTGCTCGCAGCTGATTACTTGAACGTACACAAACTGTCAATAACATTAATACAAAATGAAAGGCTGTCACAGCCAATCCAACTTTATAGACACCTACATAACCCACAATTGAAAAACAAACTTTGTGAGGTTTGGAGGTGAAACAAACTCCTGAAACATTCACTGCCTATAAAAAAAATACATAGAAATAAAATAAATATCACAGCATTTACATATCATTGATTTTGAACAAATATCCTTAACATTATAATTAACTAATGTCAGTCTGCAATATATATAAATATTATTATTTTTTGTTATATTGGTGAATTATAGTATAAAAAAAAATAAAAGTTAATATATCTGTATATATATACATTCAGTACTTTTTTTTTTGTAAAAAAAATAGGTGCCGGTACTCAGTGATGGATTGCCTAACTTTTAACTACAAGTTCGAACCTCTGTGCAAGCTAAATCAACTGCAAAGATACTAAATGTCTAAAACAATTGTATTTTATAATTAACCATCTTAAATCCTCTTAAAATACAAGAAAAGTAATAATTTTTTCCCCACATTGAAAAAGGTGACGGTACGCCTTACCGGTGCGTATCGGCACAGAAAAAAACACTGTATACATTTGTATATAATCATGTCTCAATGTTAAGAAAAATGTGTGAGACATGGATGGCAAAGAAGATGTTATTCAAGTGTTTAAATTAAAGAAAATTGAAATGATTTTTTGTATATGAGCCATTACATTATGTTTATAGAATTTGTATGTAAAATATTATTTAGTTTGTTGCAATTTTTTATCATTTGGCATGCCAGGAATTTTTTTGGCATTGTTTGCCATCTCTTAGCTATACTTATCTGTTTGTCCATATAAATCTGTAAGCTTGGAATTTGCATCACACACTGAATGATAAAAGTAAAAGTTAAAAACAGTGTGTACATTACTCGAGTAGAAGTTGATTCCTTGATTGGTTCAATGCAACTGCAACATAAAGCACTTGAAGCTGGTCCAAAGCAGCACTCTCGCTAAAAAAAATGCATTACATAGAATTAGAATAAAAAGTTACTAGCTCTGTAAATATATTTTCCATTTATGAATAAAATTAGTATGAATTTTACAAATTTAATTGCATAAATGAACAAACACTGCATTAAATATGGCGGTTATTTGTTATAAAAAATACAATTACAATTGAATTATAATTATTAAAATAAAATAATCAAGTAAAGAATTATTTTGACAAAAATATATTTTAATAAGTAGTAAAAAACCAAAATGTTACTTTTTCGTAGTCTATTAATAAATATTACCTGAGATGAGCAGAATCCCATAATGTTTTAGCTACAAGAGTAACAAGACAGAGGTTGCAGTACTAACAACACTCAAGAGACAAGCCGGGCAAAACTCATCACTCTGCAGCCACAGGGTTATTTTTTTCTAAGAAAAATGTAACATACATGCTGTTTTCCTAGAAAAAAATACGGTAATATCACAATTTACCGACCAAAATTATTTTGATGTAAATTGTGATATTACCAAAAATACTTAGGTTAACAGCACGGTTAACAGTGTTGCTATAAGAAATATCCTCAAACATTCTACGGGCAAAAGCGAATAAAAAAGCGAAAGTTTTTTTTTAGCGTTATTTTGTGAATTTAAACAACCATATTTAAAATAATATCCTAATGATTTATATAGTTTACAAAGTGTAAACAAATTTTCCTAATGATAAATTGTTAAAATATTACACACTCTGTTTATTAATAAAATGTACAAAAACAAATACATCAACATATTCTATGGTAAAAGGCTGATATAGTGCACTGAGTGCAGTTCCAACTCAACTTACTCGGCAGGTTGGTGCAGCTTCAGTACAATCAGCAGTCCAGATATTTCTGAATCTATAATTTTTTTTTTGCTTGTCTTACTGCACTGCGGCAGAACCAGGACGAATGGCTTAATAGTAACAGTTCTGCTGAAGTAGACAGATATGTGCTCAGGCCCGTAGCCAGGTCAAAGTAAGCTGGGAGGCACCAATACCCAGCAAGGGGGCACCTTTACTTTTTCTTTATTTTTTCCTCTTTTTCCTCCACACCTAGCGGGGGGGGCACGGTCCCCCAGAGCCACCCCCCCCCCTTGGCCACGGGGCTGTATGTGCTGCAGTTGAGCGCCTGTTTTCATTGGGTGGGCGTGTTTTTATGCCATTACGTTTCAGGCTAAGTAATGGTTATTTTGAAATGATGGTCTTCTTACGTGCTGCCAAGTGGTGGAGTGATTAGCATTAACATTGTGCTTTGACATTGTATTTTATTGGGTTTTTTTTTAAACTTGAAAAACTTGCACTCATTATATTTTAAATAAAAATATTTTGTTTTTCTCAAAAGTGTTGGTATTGTATTGGTATCGATTTTATTGGCAATACATTTTTACTTGAGTATTTGTATTGGTATCGACGATACAATTTAAGAGTATTGTTAACAACCCCTTAGCTAGATTTGGGATGAAAAATGGCATTACATTACAATAGTGATTTATAAAATAAAGAGATACACATACTTGTAGGGAATTCAATCATATAGAAGAGAGTGTAAAAGTAGGAATACAGTTATAAGAAATATACAAAGTGATCGGTCATAATTTTGCTGAGTAGTCCCGCTCAATGTTCCCTCTAAGCTGAGCGCGTGAGGGTCGCTCATACTACATGTACGATCGCTCATTCCGACGGACGACATCGTTTAATTAAATCGCTCACAAATTTTGGCCTCAAACAAAATGTCGCTCAGAGAAAAAATGTTTTGCTCACTTCATACCACACCTTAGAGGGAACATTGGTCCCGCTAAATGGCCGGTAGTAAAGGTAAAATAAAAGAACCTCCATTCAAACTGGGATCAGCCTTACGTAGGGGAATGTAAAGTAAAATTACCTTAGCCCTAACGGGCCATCGGGGCAGGTGAATTGTATAATTCATCTGTTTCTATAACCTCGGCATATAAAGGTAGTCCCGTAACGTGAAAATTTTACAATAGGGACCAGGCCATTAACAGGGGGGGGGGGGAGGGGGGCATGAAAAAATGTTACTAAGTAGAGCAAACAAGCAGAGGGGGGCAGACAAATAGCGGGGGCCGGCCCCTCTTTCCTCCCCCCCCCCCGCACGCTATGGGTCTGTATGAAGGGATTGTGTGATTAGCACAACGCCCAGCCGTCTTTACTTCCCCAACTTAATAAAGCCAGGTACCCAGTTAAAGCTGGGTGGACTGTGAAACAAATTTCACCTGGAGCAATTCCGATGGTTCTCACGGAGGATCGAACCCAGGACTCTCAAGTATCTACAACACTCGGCCATCCGTCCCACACGTAGGGGAATGAGTAAGTCATAATGGTGACTAAAATAGGGGGACTATTTCAGTATAGAATTTAAAGAGATTTACTAGACTGGTAGGCTACTAGTCACTGACTAATGCAAAAAAAAAAAAAATGTCGTAATTTTATACATGAAGATCCCAAACGCTTTTTCTCGGAAGATCGTCTGATTACAAAAAAAATATTCAATTTATACATTATTTTGAACGCCACTCCACTCACGTTTGACCAGCCCCGTAGCCAAGGGGGGGCACTAGGGGGCCGCTAGGTATGGAGTGCCCCCCCGCTTAAAAAAGAAGAAAAGAGGGGGAAAAAAAAGTAAAGGTGCCCCCTTGCTGGGTATTGGTGCCCCCCCCCCTGCTTACTTTGACCTGGCTACGGGCCTGCGTTTGACGCTTTTAAATTTATTTTTTTTTCATTTTTCGTCACACTTCGGCCACCCCCCCCCCCCCATTCCCTTTTTGTTTTCAAGGCGTTACGTTATAAGTGAACGTCCCTAACGACAATTGAGCCTAATCACGAATGACTCATTTAGTATTTCCATCGCTGTGATGGTCAAAAACAAAACAAAAATCACTTTCCATTTTTTTTATTTTGAAATACAATGTGGCAGTGTTTACAAACTGTGGAGAGAATCGATACCGTAGATATACACGTCTAGATCGCCCACATGTAAGTGGTTCTCATTACAAAATGTAGCGTGCGGGGGGGCCAGGGGGCCGGGCCCCGCCTGCGTTTTGTTTGGCCCCCTCTGCTTGTTTGCTCTACTTAGTAAAATGTATTACCTGCCCCCTGCTATTGCCTGGCCCCTGCTGTAGAATGCCTGGCCCCTGCTGTAGAATGCCTGACCCCTGCTGTAGAATGCCTGGCCCCTGCTGTAGAATGCCTGGCCCCTGCTGTAGAATGCCTGGCCCCTGCTGTAGAATGCCTGACCCCTGCTGTAGAATGCCTGGCCCCTGCTGTAGAATGCCTGGCCCCTGCTGTAGAATGCCTGGCCCCTGCTGTAGAATGCCTGACCCCTGCTGTAGAATGCCTGGCCCCTGCTATAGAATTTTCACGCTAAGGGGCTGATCGATACACGTGTAGATCGCCCACATGTAGGTGGTTCTCATTCAGCTAGTGCAGGGCTGTCGCCAGTTAAACAGACAAGTCTCTGCCAACACAAGACGCTGTGATTCCACACACTCACACCCATCGTTTATCTCATATCTCATTTTAAAAAAAAACAGATAATTGTTTATTATGTTTTTTTCTTGGTATTCAAAACTGGCTGCACTAGACTTCCGCCTTGGTGTGTGAAGTTGCGTCTGTGATGTTTACTTTCAGTTTATTTTTTTTTAGGCAGTGTTGTAGGTTAGGGGCTTAATGCTGAGTGGCGAAACAGATGACGTGTAAATCATAATTATTATACACTCACCCGTATACATTATTTTGCAAATTAAGTGCATGCGTTTATGTAGGACTATATCTATATGTGAGTGTGAGCAGTGTGCCGGTAAACAGGGCCGTGTGTAGGTCTTCGAAGGCCATGGGCAGAATCTTTGAGACCCTGGCTAAAGTACCACGTGGGTTCCGCTATAGCATTAGTTGTTTATTTTTTAGAAATAGCAATCGTGCGCAAAGCTGTCGTCTAGTTAGCCATTCCATTATAACGACATTGCTTGTGTGTGTTGACTGTAAGAAAAAGTATTTTTTTTAAGTTAATCAATAAATATTATAGATTCTAATATAATGAAAAAAGAAAGTAGATTTTTTTATGATTTTTTTTTTAAATATAAGAATTTACTTCGTGATGTTCATAACGTTTCTTTTCATTGGCTGTTTCTTAATTATAATTGCACAAACCGTTTCCCTAGAATTTATATTTATTTATTTAAAATTAGTCCAAATGAACACATTTGTTATATTGTATTAAAGTCATAAAGACTTTTTTTTAAAAAACTAAATATATGCTTAACATCAATAAATGCTATCCTTTATCATAAATGGGCTAGCATGAGTTCCAAATATACTGTGGGGGCCCAGAGCTAATCATTGGTCATTCAGGGCCCTTGGCAGATCAATCTACAGTTTTTTGGTAGTCTTATGCAAAAGTACTTTTCAGGGCTCCACCAAGAAACAATTTTAATAAAAAATTAATACATGATATGGGGGGGGGTCAAGATGGTTGCCTTGTTTACCTATCTTTAAGAACGCCACTGAGTAGGTCTATATGATATCAAACGTAAATATGGTACCTGTCAGATTTGCACCTTCCTATGGTGCTACCTGTCAGATTTGCACCTTCCTATGGTGCTACCTGTCAGATTTGCACCTTCCTATGGTGCTACCTGTCAGATTTGCACCTTCCTATGGTGCTACCTGTTAGATTTGCACCTTCCTATGGTGCTACCTGTCAGATTTGCACCTTCCTATGGTGCTTTTAGTAATTGAACCCGGCGGGCAAATGCTTGATGTGATTTAACATGTACCTCAGATTAGGGGGAAATAAAGTTGTTTGTTTTTTTTATTAGAAAAATTATTGTTGATGGTTATACATGTAGTCATAACAGTGGAAAGTAGTTCACATCAGGAAATGTTCCTTTCTTGCTATATCTCTACTAGCGCTTGACAATGTGTTATCTTCTTATATATTTTAAAAGGTAAATAAATAATGCATTGGCCAGTAGTCTCAATTTAGGGGAAGTACCTAGCTCAATAAACAGGTACTATGTATACAAGCAAAGAAATAGGTCATGAAATAACTCTACCAACTTACTACTACCAGACGACTGTGTTTGTAAACATGGCTTGGCCAGTAGTCTCAATTTAGGGGAAGTACCTAGCTCAATAAACATGTCAACTGGACATGCATTCAAGCAAAGAATGAGGTCATGAAAAGATTCTACCAACTTACTACCAGACGGCTGTGTTTGTAAACAAGGCATTGGCCAATAGTAACAATTTAGGGGAAGTACCTAGCTCAACAAACAGCGTAAAGTTAAGAAATAGGTCACGGAAAAAAAAATAATGCCAGCTTACTACCAGATGACCGTGAATGTAAAATTTGTAAACAAGGCATTGGCTATTGTAGTTTACATTAGGGGAAGTACCTAGCTCAATACACAGGGGGGGGGGTTCAGTCCACTAGACATGTATACCGGAAAAAGAAATAGGTCATGGAAAGAGACTACAACACGACAGGGGTTATGTCCAGTGTCGTATGGAAGTACCTAACCTAACGTGCAAGGGTCAATAAACAGGGGTTCTGTCCAGTGTCGTATGGAAGTACCTAACCTAACGTGCAAGGGTCAATAAACAGGGGTTCTGTCCACTGTCGTATGGAAGTACCTAACCTAACGTGCAAGGGTCAATAAACAGGGGTTCTGTCCACTGTCGTATGGAAGTACCTAACCTAACGTGCAAGGGTCAATAAACAGGGGTTCTGTCCACTGTCGTATGGAAGTACCTAACCTAACGTGCAAGGGTCAATAAATAGGGGTTATGTCCACTGTCGTATGGAATGTGTACCATTAAAGAAATAGTTCATTAAAAAAAAGTTCTGCCAATTTACGACTAAGTGAATGTGTTAATTAAAACATGTAAACAAAACACCGTGCTGTGAATATAAACCTAGCCTGTGTTTACTACATAACAAATTGTTTATTAAAAAAAAACAATATACTGCTAGAAACTATTACTTGTGATAGTAAACTGCATATAAGCATTTGACTTACTACTAAACTACCCAAACTGATACGAGCATTTCATTGGTGTCAGTTTGCGAGCTGGTTAGTAATTTGGAGTCTACATATTATATCAAATCTCTACTTATCCCAGGGGCCTCTTTAAGTCTGTGTCTTCGCTAGTCGACGTAGCCCCACCCCGGGGTCCCCTCCCACCCCACCCAGAGGCCCAGGGCTGGCCTTAGGCCGATTTGACTGACTGATCCAAATTGGGCCCCTAGCCTGGCAGGGGCCCCGCAAATTACATTTAGCTTATTAATAGTAATAGTTGTTATTGTAAAAAAAAAATAGAAGAGGGGCCTCGCAAGCATCTGTTAAATTGGGCCCCGCGATTCGTAAGGCCGGCCCTGCCTAGGCCGCTACTACAGTATGTACTTTTATAAGTGGCAGTAACTCTTTGTAACTTTTTTTTTTACTTTTGATTTTTTTTAAAATTTTAAAAATAACTCACTTCCCCCCCCCCACACACACATACACACACACACACATGTACAAGCATTTATTTTTTCTTTCCTTTAAACTTCAGAGCCGATTTCCCCCCTGGTGGTTTCTCGGGTGAAAAAATGCAGATGCTCAGTAAACGAGCTAAGGTTGTCCGCCTCTGTAATCTCGGGCTACAAGAGAAGATAAGCGCTATCAAAACCTCAAACCATGTTGTGATTATTCCTAACATGAGTTACGGGGAGTGATGGTATACGCAAACGCGTATATAATGAGAATATCTCAAAATTAAAGGATCCGTCTTATCAAGGTTAGGGAGTGTTCATTTTTTTCCAGAACTGGGTTTTTTAAAGTCTTGAAAATAAGTTTCCGTTGCTAATGTTGGCTGACATATATTACTTCACAGGACATCAACTATTTCTAGTTTGACGTCATGCACACACTTTGTGGGTCAAAGCTCTGTTTTCCGCTTTATTTTTGGATTTAAAGAATGCGGGTGTTCAGACATGAATGAGAAATACCGCGAAATATTGTGATTATTTTTTCTTGCCGCTATGGCTTCAGGGAACTGGTTATATAAAGTCTGTTTATTGTGTTTCTTTGTTATTCAGTTTAATGGAACTGAAGGTAACATATCAGTTTATACTTTTTTTTAAAAGATAGATAGATAGATAGATAGATAGATAGATAGATGGCTGGATGGATGGATGGATGGATGGATGGATGGATGGATGGATGGATGGATAGATAGATAGATAGATAGATAGATAGATAGATAGATAGATAGATAGATAGATAGATAGATAGATAGATAGATAGATAGATAGATAGATAGATAGATAGATGGATGGATGGATGGATGGATGGGTGGGTGGGTGGGTGGGAGTATGGATGGATGAATAGATGGATGGATGGATGGATAGATAGATAGATAGATAGATAGATAGATAGATAGATAGATAGATAGATAGATAGATAGATAGATAGATAGATAGATAGATAGATAGATAGATAGATAGATAGATAGATAGATAGATAGATAGATAGATAGATAGATAGATAGATAGATAGATAGATGGATGGATGGATACAGGGGCGGATCTAGACAAATGTGACGGGGGGGGGGCAAAACTTTGACCGGGGGGAGGCAAAACTGTTTTTATTGCTGAAAATTGGTTTTAGAACAAAAATATTTCGATAATTTAATGATGTCTTACCTAAACTTTCGGTAACGGGGGGGGGGGCACACTTGCCCCCACCCTAAATCCGCCCCTGGATAGATAGATAGATAGATAGGAAACGTTTTTTTTTTTCTTCAAAATCACAAAATTCCAGTAACAAAGTTGACTAATTCCAGCTTGTGACTCCGGCTGGTTCGGATCTAGATGTCAGTACAAGTGTCATTGTAATGACAACAAATGTGACAAGTCAGGACGTTGTACTGGAGGAGTGACATGCCAGTCTGGTTGGTTCGGCTACCTGTGTCAGTATGGTAAGCAGTGCTTTTTGTTTTCTGGATGAACGCACCTGTTTTCCGTAGACTTTTGTTTACTGCACTGTTTTCAGTGTTATTTCTTTATGACACAACGGCGTTCCGGTACCTTTTTTTTTTTTAGAAAAATAGCACTGATGGTAAGTTATATACATGTATATAGCATGGATGGTAAGTTATATACATGTATATAGCATTGATGGTAAGTTATATACATGTATATAGCATTGATGGTAAGTTATATACATGTATATAGCATTGATGGTAAGTTATATATATATATAGCATTGATGGTAAGTTATATACATGTATATAGCATTGATGGTAAGTTATATACATGTATATAGCATTGATGGTAAGTTATATGTATATATATATAGGCTTGCCATACGTCCCGGTTTGGCCGAGACAGTCCCGAATATACTGGGTTGCCCCGGTGTCCCGCCCGGTTGTTGAAATTGTCCCGGTTTAGATTCAGGTCACAGTTTCTTGGAAATAATTGAGCAAAATTATTAGATCAGAGAATGATTAATCTGCTCTTGTGTGATCAGTAACATCTTGGTAAGTAACACAGTAATACAAATTTACAGAAGTGAAAAATACGAGTGGTACAACAAGAAGAAAACTGTTTTGTTTTGTAAAAATATCATGTTTGTGTACCATTATGAATAAAATAACAAAGATTATCTATTCTATATTTTTAGTGTTTTTTTACATTACTGTTTTCATACCACCCCCCCCCCCCCCCGGAACCGACATCCCTAAACCTAAAGCAAAAAAAGACAGAACTGTCCCGGTTGGTCCGTGAAAAAATATGGCAACCCTATATATATAGCATTGATGGTAAGTTATATATATATATAACACTGATGGTAAGTTATGGTAAGGTCCACCACCAAGACAAAGATAACAACAACACATATTGCTTGTTACTAACTCTATGTTAAATTGTATGGCGCACATTACGAAGCTCTGTTCTGTAATATCTTAGAAGGGCGTAGTAATACGATAATAAAAATTGGCAGATGTATATACAAAGCTGCGCTTAGCCCCGTGTACCCCGCCCTTACACCCCTACACCCATTCCTCCGATGTACTTGTGCAAAGTATATGTCATTTTCATAGAATGCTGACTTACTCTTTTTGTACTTATTATCGATCTACATATTTAGGAAATCTTAAATTGTCATTAAAAATTTGTTGGCGTCGTTATAGACTGTGCTGAGGCTTCGTGGAGGGAGGGAGGGAGGGGGTAATGGTTGTTTTACAGGGACACACTTGTCCTATCCCTTGTAAGTGCTTGCAGGGTCAGGCATGCATGATGCAATCATCAGTGATGCATCCAAAAATAGATTTGATGCAATCATACCCATGATGCAATCACCCCAGTAAAATGGGAAATCTAAAAATAGATTTGATGCAATCAACCCAGTGATGCAATTACACATGATGCAATATGAGGGGGTGATATTTCCTATAAATAGGGAAGTTACCACGGTTGAGGAACGAGGGAGACACACACACAAGAGAGAGAGAATAGAGACCCATGAAGGGGATACTAGATATAACACGTGGACTTAGTGGACAGTGCAGTCGAGAGTTATAATAGTTATAGACTCGTGTACTGGTTATATAGTGATAGCAGTTACTTGTGATTTATTGCACATTCTCTCCTCGAATATTAATTTTTAGTATTTTATCTGTGTGTTGTGTATATAGTATTATACAACGATGGAACAGTTGTGATTGATATTGCCACATGGTCTCATGGAAAGTATAATCTATGTATTATTTGGTGGCAGCGTAAAAGCGAAAGTAAATCCAGTTGTACGTCTCTGCAGTGTTAAAAGACTTCGTTATTTGTGTATTCCTTCATTGGACATACGCTACAAAGGAAGAATTTTCTGAAACTTAACGGTAAGAATAACATTTTATTCTTGAAATATTTCTCGACATATTTTGGATTAGTTATATTACCACGTGACATTCCAACGTTTTCATTTGTTTATATGTCTGAAAATAACAATGGCTAGTACCCCAGAAGAAGAAAAATGGAGACAATACAAAATTAGAGGAGAAGAATTAGGTCTCAAAGGTAAAGAATTGTTGGAATATATAGACAAAAAAGAAAATGAGGATAGAGAAAGAGAAGAGAGAATAAAAGAAAGAGAATTAAAAAGAATTGATGAAGAAAGAAAAAGAAACTATGAAGAATTAGAAAGAAAAAGAAACTATGAAGAAAGAGAATTAGAGAAAAAAAGAAACTATGAAGAATTAGAAAGAAAAAGAAACTATGAAGAATTAGAAAGACAAAGAAATCATGAAGAAAAAAAATTAGAAAGAAAATTAAATCATGAACTAGAACTAGCAAGAATAGCTGCAACTAAAGATAATACAACAACTGTAATAGAAGAGTCAAAAGGAAATTACTCGACTCAATTAAAAATGCAACCTTTCAATGGTAAAACTGAAGATATTGACACATGTTTACAATTCTTTGAACAACAATGTCAGCTACAAAAAATTCCAATCAGTGAATGGAAGTTGGAACTTTTCAAGCTTGTAAAAGATGATGCAATAAAAGCAATCATGACAATACATAACTATGCTGAGTTGACTTATGAAGAGATAAAGATGAAACTTCTGAAATATTTTAATAAAACAGAAGAACATTATCGTCACCGATTTCATGAACTAAAAATGTCAAATAAAGAACAACCTCAACAGTTCATTGATTTAGTTATGAGTGATTTAAAATCATGGCTTATAATGGCAGAAATTGACATAAATAAACCAACTGAGATTTTAGAAATGATGGTAGTCGACAAAGTGCTTAACATGTGCACTAGAGAAGTGTTTTCCTTCATTAAACAAAGGAATGTTAAAACTGTCAAAGACCTAATAAAAGTTCTAAGTGACTATAAAGATTGCTATCCCAATGATGAAATAAGTATATCAGACATTTGTGCATCTATCGATAAATTCAAACCACGGAATGAAACATACAAATTAAAGAATGATATATACAAACCAAGATACATGAGTCAATCTAAAGATAATAATGTTTATTTTGAAAAAAGAATTTGTCACTATTGTAAGAGAAAAGGTCACATTTTGAAGTTCTGCTACTTAAGAAAGAAAGAACTAGAACAACTTAGACCAGAAAAACTTCACTTACGTCAAAACAGAAACAGACCAGAACTTAATTCTACGCAAAAGTATGCTGATAAAAAATATCCAAAACAGAAAGTTCAAGATAATGGTGAAACAGAACAATACTGTGCAAATATTATAAATACAAAAGGTCAAATAATATTTCATCCTGCTATCGTCAATGGTCAACAAATAAAATGTCTTAGAGATTCAGGTTGCACTACTGTAGTTGTTAAAAGAAGTCTGGTTAACAAAGATCAGTACATGTCAAAGAAAACACACATCAAGCTGGGAGATGGTACTATAAAGTCGTGTGACGTAGCAACCATTAAAATAGACTCACCATGGTTAGCTGGTATATGTGAAGCTATTATACTAGATAATCCTGTATGTGATTTGATTATTGGTAATGTGCCAGGAGTATCGAAAGATAACACAGAAACTCTTGTAACTAACTGGATACAAAGAAAAAGAAATGAAGATATAGAAATTTGTTGTGTCTGCATCGATAAAAGGAGAACTTTCATTAATGACAACTGTATACATGATAAACAACAAAGATTGTTATTAGAACAAAAATGGAATGGAACAGAAGAAATATGTTGCTTCATACAACGCATGGAAGACAATATAGACAGATTAACCACAGAAGAAGAGAAGATTATGCTTCTTAAAAATAAAATAACAGTACACAAGAAAGCAAATGCAATAGCTACTAAGTACTCAGACTGTTATAATAATATGAAGGCAAATCTTATTCACAAGCTTTGCAATAAGATGGAACATTTAGAAGATCACAAAGAACAATTTTTAGCTGTGATGACTAGACAACAAACAAAACAGAAAGATATGATGCAGGAAAGTAATACAAATGCAGAACAAATTATCAAAGATACAAATAAATTGGTGCTGATGAACATAGACAAGAAACATTTTGTTAAAGAGCAAAAAAATGATGTACAGTTGAGGCAAATTGTTGAGAATTTAAAGAAAAGCAACAAATATGATACGCAATATGAATTGATGGCTGGTGTACTAGTAAGAAAAGTACAATCAAAAAATGAAAACATCACACAATTGGTTATTCCAAAAACAATGAGGCTACTATTGCTGCAGAGTGCTCACTCAAACCCACTGGCAGGACACATGGGAAAAACAAAGACATTGCAAAGGATTGCAAAACATTGCTTTTGGCCAGGATACAAAAAAGATATACATAGTTATATTGATGCTTGTCAAGAATGCAAAACACATAATCACATTGGTCCTAAACATCTGGCTCCAATTCAACCCATAGACATTTCTCAGAAAACTTTTCAAAGAGTTGCAGTCGATATCATCGGGCCTATGCCTATAATGTCTTCAAGAAAACATCGCTATGTATTAACCATAATCTGCATGGCTACTCGTTGGTTAGAAGCGATTCCACTCACACAAATTACTGCTGAGAGTGTGTGTAGTGCCATGATGTCTGTGTTCACTAGATTTGGCTTTCCTGAAGTTATACATTCAGACAACGGAACTCAGTTTCGGTCACAAATAACTGCAGCATTTACAAATCTTTTAGATATTACTCAAACATTTTCAGCAAGATACCATCCACAATCCAATGGTTCTGTAGAACGTGCAAATCAAACGCTGAAAGTTATGCTAAAGAAAGTTGTACAGGATAAAAAAGCAGATTGGGATTTGTTTCTCCCAATGGTGTTGTTTGCATATAGAGAAATACCTCATGCAGCAACAGGATACAGTCCCTTTGAGCTTGTGTTCGGAGCTAACGCTAGAGGACCTATTAGTTTGTTTGTTGAAAACATTATGCCAAACAGACAAAAGTTGACACCTTATGACTTAGTTACACAAACAAGAGAAAAAATTGTTTATGCAAATCAAATTGCCACAGAAAATTTGAAGGACAGACATGAACAAGATAGATTGCCAATCAACATTCACTGACATTTGAGATGCTTGCAAACAGGTGATGAGGTGCTAGTATTGCTACCTACAAAAAAAGGTTTTAAGCAGGAGTGGCAAGGTCCCTATGAGATAATAAACAAGATTAATGACGTTGATTTTATAGTGAACATCAAAGGTAATCACAGAACATTCCATATAAATCGCCTTAGAAAACTGGACAGCTTACCTGAGCATTTGGCAGAACAGGTACTTCAGATACCTTCAAAACATGAGGAAGAAAAGTTATGTGCTTTAACTATTAGTCAAGAAGACGAAGAATTAAAAGAGATACCAGTGTTAGGCATGAGACAACAATCAAAGAAAGTAAGTATCATTTTACCTCACAATGTACCAGAAGTTGTCAGAACTCGAGTAAACAATTTATTACTGAAATATAAAGATATTATAGACAATGAACCTGGAAGTACAAAGTGTATAGAGCATACTATAAAGTTAACAGATACCAAACCAATCAAAGTGAAACCATACAATATACCCCTGAAATATCAAGATCAAGTAGAACAAGAGTTGCAAGCCATGTTAAATAAAGGACTGATTGAGCGATCATACTCCAGCTATGCTTCACCTATCGTTATTGTGAAAAAGAAAAACGGAGAACCGAGAATTTGTTGTGATTATCGTAAGATCAATCAACTGACTCTAATTGATAGAGAACCACTACCCATAGCGGAAGATTTAGTCAATGAAATTGCAAAAGGAAAGATATTTACTCACCTCGACATGACGAGAGGGTTTTGGCAGATTCCACTAGAACAGAATTCGAAGCAGTATACTGCATTTCAAACAAAAGATGGCCTCTATCAATGGACAAGAATGCCCTTTGGCCTTGTTAATAGCACGGCTACATTTAGTAAAATGATGAGGCAGATATTCAGAGGTGTGAAGAATATTGTTCACTACGTGGACGATATATGTATTTTCACTGAAAACTGGGAAGATCATTTAACTGTACTAGAGACGGTATTTGGCAAGTTGCGAGAGAATGGATTAACTGTAGCACCAGAGAAATGCAAAATAGGTCAACAAGAAATAAATTTTTTGGGTTTTAAGATAGGACGAGTTGGTTGCAGCATGCAAGAAGAGATAAAAGAAAAGGTCTTAAACATCAAAGTACCTACCACAAAGAAAGAAGTGAGAGCCATCTTAGGACTCTGTAATTTTTACCGAGGATTTTTTCACAACTTTTCTCAGCTACTGGAACCCTTGATAGTGTTAACAAAGAAAAGTCAACCTAACAAAATTATTTGGTCAGAACAGTGTCAGAAGGCACTTAATGATATTATAGACAAATTCAAAGGTGACCAGATACTGGTACCTTTTGATTTAAACAGACCAATAATACTCGCCGCAGATGCTTCAAGGAAAGGATTGGGTGCTTGTATAATGATTGAAATTGATGGACAGAACAGACCTGTGAAATTTATCAGTAGAAAACTGACTTGTGCAGAGAAAAACTATTCTGTTATTGAATTAGAAGCGTTGGCCATAGTCTGGTCAGTACAAAAACTACAGAAATATTTACTAGGTAATGAATTTACCATACTTGTGGATCATAAACCATTAACGTCTCAAAAAGTAATAAATAATGCAAGAATCATGCGATGGCATTTGTTACTAACTGACTACAAATTCCAGATTAAATACATAAAGGGTACAAACAATCATATACCAGATCTATTGTCGAGAATGATAATTGGGACATCTACAGAAAATTAATAAATGTGGATTACTACTCAAATGGAGAAGTTTTATACTGTCGTCATCGACATTGAGATGTCAACGATTGTGTCACACACAAATGTACGTTGATTAAGTTATTGTTGTTTGAGCTGATGTCACAAGACTGTTTTTATCAACGCAAGTTATCGTTGAGCACACTTTGCTCAATTTTTCGTCGCAGTTAATGGAGCAATTCATCGTTACTGTGAGCAGTCTTTGCTCAATTTTTCGTCGCAGTTAATGGAACAATTCATCGTTACTGTGAACAGTCGTTGTTCATATTGTCATCCTGACAATGTTAAACGTGAACACTGTGAAAACAATTTTGTCATGGACATTTATTAGTGTAGAGACTATTTTGTGTAGAGACTATTATGTGAAAAGACAATTATTGATTTTTTTTTTGTGCTTAAACTTTGACCTGACATCATTGAAGCAAGACAGTGTAGTAAGAAACATGTTACACATATCTATCGTCGTCCTGATGTTGATGAGATGATGGACTACACATCTACTCAAGGAGAACCATATATATATTTTGTTTTCTTTCTTTTCAAAGTTTGTTACACATTCGTTTATTATTGACATATGTATAGAGATGTAATTGCATTTATATTTTGTGAAGATTGACATGTATTACATTTTGTTTTATTGAAAAGATTGAGAAATAATAGAATAATTAATAATGATATATCATAAGCATGTAATGCTATAAACAATGGCAAGAAGTAATATTAGATGATTTTATTTTAAATTGTTGCTATTGCCAAAATTTCATTAGGTAATGAAATTTTTTTGGGGATATTGGGGGTGTCCTATCCCTTGTAAGTGCTTGCAGGGTCAGGCATGCATGATGCAATCATCAGTGATGCATCCAAAAATAGATTTGATGCAATCATACCCATGATGCAATCACCCCAGTAAAATGGGAAATCTAAAAATAGATTTGATGCAATCAACCCAGTGATGCAATTACACATGATGCAATATGAGGGGGTGATATTTCCTATAAATAGGGAAGTTACCACGGTTGAGGAACGAGGGAGACACACACACAAGAGAGAGAGAATAGAGACCCATGAAGGGGATACTAGATATAACACGTGGACTTAGTGGACAGTGCAGTCGAGAGTTATAATAGTTATAGACTCGTGTACTGGTTATATAGTGATAGCAGTTACTTGTGATTTATTGCCACATCTCTCATCTAATATTGATCTTAGTATTTATCGTGTGTGTTGTATTATAGAACTATACATGTGACTTATTGATTCTTCTTCTCAAGTGTTTATATTGAATTATCATATTCTCATCTGTATATAACATGCATTAAAAAGTTCAGTTAATTCTTTTACAATACAAGGAGTTGTGTCGTCTGATTTAATAAGAGTACAAGTGGGATACGACAACACTGAACCATTTTAAAGGGACGGGTGGTCGTGCCATGTAGAGAGCTCGACTGTCGACCGGAGAGGGGGGTTCCCAGGTTCAAACCTTAGTGAGAACTTTGAGATATTTTTTTCTGATGAAAGTCCAACAAGTCCTCACAGCATGATGTGGGTTCATTGCTTTACGTTAAGGGGAGTAAAGGCGGCTGGGCGTTATGCTAGCCACACAATCCCTCAATACGCCGTGGCTAATTGAACATACAGGTCATACGCTTCCTCTGTTACTATGACCTCTTACCGGTTTAAGGGAGCTTTGCAATTACTGAAACATTTTGCATGAGGTCAAACCCTCTCCCCCCACAGGCTGTTAAATATGAAAATAGTTTTAAAATTAAAAAAAAAACACCACCATTGGTGTATAGTTTCCAGTTTTCAAAACGTTTATTGTAATTACACTAAGACAGGGCTTCTTAAACTATGGGTCGCGACCCCAAATGGGTAAATACAATTTAACAGAAAATGTTTTTTAACTTGTAAAATATTAATTTATTTTTCTTTTATATTTGTATGGGGTCGTCAAGAAACTCGCAATCATAAATGGGGTTGTGAATTACAAAAGAAGCCCTGCACTAAGATATGTGTTTATATTATTTAATATTTTGTCGCAAGTTGATATTTGCTATTCCAATTCTGCATCATTTCATTTACATCTAGTCTATCTCAGATTTCATTTGTTTTTTAGACTGCTAAGAACTATATCCATTGAACTAACAAACAATCTCTATTCATTTCAAATTTCAATAAACTCAGATAAAACAGATAAGATCAGCTAAATGAAATCTTACAAGAAAAACAAAATAAAAACCAAGTTCACTGAAAGGCTCAATGTTATTTACTTCGGAACTGTTTCAAATCGATGTTACCAGACTATTCACACTATTCCGATAGTCCGACTATTCCGATATTCCGACATTCCCACTACTCCAATATTCCTACTATTTCGATACTCTGACTATTCCCACTATTCCGACTGTTCCGATATTCCCACTATTCCGACTTTTCCGATATTCCGACTTCGGTAAGGATCGCCGAGCACCAAATGTGCACTTTTTATTAGTAATTTCCCTGTGTCACTTATGTAGAGGCCCAAAATACTATCTGCTTTAAGGTCTTAAACTGACACGCGTACGCCCCCTTGTCCCCCCTATACTAGTACCGTGACGTATCAAAAACAAACAAACAAATAATCATAAAATACTTTATTCAAGTTTTAAAAAAAAATAATCTAAAAAAAAAATAATGAGCGAACTTTTTTTTTTCTTAAAATTGAACAGAGGACTTGGCCCCTAAAGGTCAGCTGACGTGGAAGTCTTCGGATGGGCTCATTGACCTCATCTTGGACGGTGACGACATCACGTGTCACGGGACACTGGAGTCAATGAAGCTGACATGGACCACCCGGCATCCATTCACCTGGATGAGGATAATAACAGGAAGACCGGGTAAGGGAGTGTTATACCCAGCTACAATATGAATGTATTTGATAACAAGGGCCCTCAACTCGCCCTGCCTTTTTTTTACACAGCAACAGAGTTACGTTTTCTTCATTTTTTTTTTTTTGTCCTCCAGCTGCTGATATTCTGGACAAATTTTCCCTGAGATTTGAACCTGAGCTACCCAGCAGCTCCAGAAAACCCTGCAGAAGTGTGGTGGTAAGGTCAAGGACGGTGGATATTTTCTGTGATGTCAAAGTCGCCGTAGGAGGTGTCGTGTTAGAAGGGGAAGGAATCCAGTCCCTTTGTTCGGTCTACGTCAGTGGAGGTCAGACGTTGTTTGGTTTCGTATTTTTAATTATAATGCCAACAGTTTAGTTAATAATTCGAATTCCTACTTTTAAATGCACGTGTATATATTACACTACCTCTGTTTATCACACATAGAGTACCGGATTAACCTGTGAGTAAAATAATCACGTGATTAGGGGCACCAATGGAAGAGGAGCACCACGGAATTTCCCCCCCCAACCTGATCTGAATATATTCTTAGAATTATTAAGTAAAATAAATTTGTGTTGGTTGTATTTTGGCTTAGTTTTTTTTTAAAATATATTTATTAATCAAATGAACAATTTATGTTTTTATAAAAAAGTTTTCTCTTTTGTCACCATGTTTATCCTGCGACATGAAGTGAAATGTGTTAGCATATCGGAAACCTGACTAATGTTATGTTACACAAGTCTGGACATTTCTTTTTTTTTTTTTAAATAAAGGACAAAATTCATTCTTGTTGAAATTTTTAAAATAATATATCAAGGCATACTGACAGAGGCTCTCCATATGTTGACATTGCCTTTTGTATGTTTTTTTTAATCATTTATTGCCAACTAAGTTCTTGATTTATCAGATGAAATACATTTTAAAAATCCCCCCTCCCACCCAAGGTACAGCTATACAACAAGGCTACATGAATACAGTGCCAAACCTAGTAATTTGGGGAACGGGGGGGGGCGGCTTGGCCTTTTTTGGGGCCCTTGCATTTTGACATTCAACACCATGACATGAGATAATGTAGCTAATATTTAATGTAAACAATTTTATTTGGGGGGGGGGGTGCATCAAGCTGTGGCACTGTGGGACTTTTGAATTAGGACCCCCCCTCCCCCTATCCTAGGTACGCCTCTACATGAACGTCTTACATCCATTATGTACATAAGCAGATGAGTTTAATAAAACTTTTTATGTACATTTGATAATTTTTCAAACTTTGCAAGGAGAACAGTTGGAACATCAAGCCATACATAAAATGAAAGCCGTCAGAAATAATTAATATTGTCATTTCTTATTGCTAATTTATTTCATTTTGAAATTTTGAAGTAAAAAAACAACATTTCTTTATGTTTTTGATTTTTTTTAATATCCTGAGCTACACGCTGGGTGAAGTTGTTGTAGAATATAAATAGAACATAATTTGCGATCTCTCGATACAAACAAGTGTCCAATTTATTACTGATGACGTCTTCTGCAAAGATATTCATTTTTCCTGGATTCACTAGCGCCTTCTACAAATGCACAGATTATATATATATATATACACTGTTTGTCAATCCTGGGGGCAGCGTGTATTGTGCCTATTACATCAGACCAGGTGCATTGTGCCTGTTACATTAGACCAGGTGCAATGTACCTATTACATCAGACCATGTGTATTGTGCCTATTACATCAGACCAGGTGCATTGTGCCTATTACATCAGACAAGGTGCATTGTGCCTATTACATCAGACCAGGTGCATTGTGCCTATTACATCAGACCAGGTGCATTGTGCCTGTTACATCAGACCAGGTGCATTGTGCCTATTACATCAGACCAGGTGCATTGTGCCTATTACATCAGACCAGGTGCATTGTGCCTATTACATCAGACCAGGTGCATTGTGCCTGTTACATCATACCAGGTGTATTGTGCCTATTACATCAGACCAGGTGCATTGTGCCTATTACATCAGACCAGGTGTGCTGTTCAGAGTACTTACTATATGTTTGCTGAGAGTTTGCTCATTTACTTTCATCTACAGAAAACATTACATCTGATGATTTTTTCCCTGTTGACATTTTCCTATTGACTTTTTCCTATTGACTTCTTTCCTGTTGACTTTATCCCTGTTGACTTTTTTCCTGTTGACTTTTTCCCTGCTGACTTTTTCCCTGTTGACTTTTTCCCTGTTGACTTTTTTCCTGTTGACTTTTTTCCTGTTGACTTTTTTCCTGTTGACTTTTTTCCTGTTCACTTTATCCCTGTTGACTTTTTTCCTGTTGACTTTTTTCCTGTTGACTTTTTTCCTGTTGACTTTTTTCCTGTTGACTTTTTCCCTGTTGACTTTTTTCCTGTTGACTTTTTTCCTGTTGACTTTTTTTCCTGCTGAACGTTACCTTTTTTTTTTTTTACACAGCTTTTTTTTCAACCGATTTTTTTTTTTACTATTGAGTTTTACTGTTGACGTTTATACCATTATTTTTTTAACCTGTTGACATTTTTACCGAAGATCATAAGACGACCTCTGTATCATTGAGCCAAGCCCATGTATTTCAGGACGAAACGTAGCACTGAAGCAGCACGTTACACAGAGCAGCAATCTCGACAAGAAGAGTGGTCTCCCTGTGAACGCCGTGGACGGCAACACGGACCCCGACTTCACTCACGGCAGCTGCACCCACACGGGGGACGGGGAGAAGCAGGGCTCCCCAAGGTGGATTTTGCACTTAAAGCGCCTGGTGTCTGCCAACAGATTCGTCCTTTACAACCAAGGTAAACTGTAACCAAGGTAAACTGTAACCAAGGTAAACTATAACCAAGGTAAACTGTAACCAAGGTAAACTGTAACCAAGGTAAACTGTAACCAAGGTAAACTGTAACCAAGGTGAAATGGCGTTTTGTGTACGTGTTTGCATGTGTATGTGTGTAAGTGTGTTTGTGTAAATGTTTGTGTGTGTATGTTTGTGTGTGTGTGAATGAAAGTGAGAGTAGAAAAGATGGGTGATATATCCAGCCGACCGTTAAAGTTGTACAATTAAATGGAGTTTTTAAAATGGTAGTTGAGTGGGTCTCTTTTTTTTGTGTGTGAGGATAAGCAGGGATTAACTACATATCGAAGATAATCACTGTAAAGAAATGTTAATCCTTTTAAAACCCGCAATAATCTTCTACGAGCGAAACTGGATAGAATCCTAAAATTGCAGTCTCTCTTTCTGCCTCTCATTCCGACTCTCTTTCTTCCCCTCTCGCAGCTTCATGCGTGACTTTTTAGCATGTACACAGAAGCTAAGAGCCAGTACTTCATTAGATAAACTGGGCGATGGCTTTGACATAAAGCATCAGGATTTTACATTGTACAGTAATATAGACGAAAAAAAAGAATGCTCACATAAAATGTTGTCGTTGATATCAAGTAGTAAAAGGGCGGGTGCTTGCAGTTCCCCAATGTCAAAACACTAGCCGCCGCCACTGCTCTGGGGGGGGGGGGTGAAGGACAACGAATTCCATAATCCCGTGTATCCATGTCCACGATTACAGGCACCAAGAGACTCAAACCTACACCCACAGCCAGAACAAGTGAGAATCGAACCCGTTTCGCAATGGAACCATCAAGAGCTCTCTTCTTTTTTTTTTCTTCTTTTTCCCCCTCAGACAAACTTCCAGAACGTCTGATAGGGTTCCAGGTCAAAATGTTCAACCACAAGGGGAAAATGGTGGGCAGGTACAGGGACAACGACCTGACCCCACACATGAAGTTCACTGTGATGCTGCCGGCGAAGGTGGACGCCATCAAGACGTTCGTTGTGGATGCCGCAACTGACTACCGAGGGGTCTACCTGTCACTGTGCGAGGTGGAGGTCTACGGGGGTGAGTCGTTTTATGTACTCACTGTCCTGTCGGCATACGTGTAAACTGTTTTATGTACTCACTGTCCTGTCGGCATACGTGTAAACTGTTTTATGTACTCACTGTCCGGTCGGCATACGTGTAAACTGTTTTATGTACTCACTGTCCTGTCGGCATACGTGTAAACTGTTTTATGTACTCACTGTCCTGTCGGCATACGTGTAAACTGTTTTATGTACTCACTGTCCTGTCGGCATACGTGTAAACTGTTTTATGTACTCACTGTCCTGTCGGCATACGTGTAAACTGTTTTATGTACTCACTGTCCTGTCGGCATACGTGTAAACTGTTTAATATACTCACTGTTGGTTGACATACATGTAAACTGTTTAATATACTCACTGTTGGTTGACATTAGTGTAAACTGTTTAATATACTGCAGCGAAAGTGGAAGATTTAAAAAAAAAAAGGTTTGCATGCGGCCGTTGTTGGAAATAATTTTACTCTCCTGGAAGTTTAAATTAACATTAATACAGAACTTTGTGACAGGTAAGACTGGTTTTTAAAAATATGACAGGATTCATTATTTATGAACGCCAAGGAGATGAAATTAGAGAAAGGAAAAGCCAGCACACGTGTCACATTAAATAAACCCCTTTCATGAACTGTATACTTCAATCTGTGTTTGATTTCACTATTTAACCCTCTGCTGGGTTGATTTTGTCTCAATATGTTTGAACCTAAGACAGTGGTCGGCAAAGTGCGGCTCCGGAGCCGCATGTGTCTCTTTGGCTCCTAAAGTGCGGCTCTGGCATTTAGTTTAATTTAGTATACAACTTATTTAGTGTACTGCTTATTTAGTGTAATAAAAGCAGATTTGGCTCCCAAATTTTTTTTTAATTGTTGTAATGTTCATATTTGGCTTTTTGGCTGATAAGTTCGCCGACCACTGGCCTAAGAGAATACTTTCCGGTTTTGCCATAGTCTGAAGTTTGCGGGACATTGAATTAATAATATCAATCAAATATAAAATTTCATTGAAATGACCGCTCGGAGAGGAGCGGATCGGAAGAATAGGCCCAAAGGGCCGTATTAAGGCTTCGGGCCCTAGTTTGCCCAAGTCTGACTTGGCCGAAAAGGTTCTCAAACTTCTGTAACTCGCGACCCAATGTTATGAGAACACCTGACGTCATCCAACGAACATGGATAATGTACTATGTATCATGACATGCGTCCCAAGTGCTATTCGACTGTTGAGCTGAGAGTCATGGGTTCGATCCTCTGTAAGAATTGTGTTTCAAAATCGTCCAACAAGTCCACCCCAGCTTTTAAATTGGTACCTGACTTTAAGTTTGGGGAAAAGTAAAGGCGGCTGGGCGTTGTGCTAACCACACAATCCTTTCCTATGCCGAGCTTATAGAAACAGATGAGTTCTACACTTCATCATTACTATCACTTACAACAATTACTAGAAAATTACTAGAAAATATAAAAAATAAAAACATATTTGGCCCCGGTGTAAAAAGGGAAAGTAAATGAACTGGCCTTGTGCGTATTAAAAAAAAAACTGAGCCTATTTCATAAGTAAGACATCACCACTACATGTGTGCCCAGGACAAGTGGCGTAGGAATGGTACTGAAGGTTGTGGGGGCCGCACAGGGCGTCAAACTAGGAAGGGGCGCCGAAAGAGCGTTGCCCAGATTGGGAAGAGGGCGCCTAAAAAATGTAAATCGCGCACAACACCCACTATAGCTCTGCCTAGGAGTAATGAAGATAAGGAAATAATCAAAAACATTCTGAATCAGCTGTTGCTGTTTTTTAATCCATACACCCAGTCTCTCTATGTACTCTCTAGTCTCTCTATGTACTCTCTAGTCTCTCTATGTACTCTCTAGTCTCTCTATGTACTCTCTAATACCCTGTCTCTCTATGTACTCTCTAATACCCTGTCTCTCTATGTACTCTCTAATACCCTGTCTCTCTATGTACTCTCTAATACCCAGTCTCTCTATGTACTCTCTAATACCCAGTCTCTCTATGTACTCTCTAATACCCAGTCTCTATGTACTCTCTAGTCTCTCTATGTACTCTCTAATATTCTGTCTCTCTATGTACTCTCTAATACCCAGTCTCTCTATGTACTCTCTAATACCCAGTCTCTCTATGTACTCTCTAATACCCAGTCTCTATGTACTCTCTAGTCTCTCTATGTACTCTCTAGTCTCTCTATGTACTCTCTAATACCCAGTCTCTCTATGTACTCTCTAGTCTCTCTATGTACTCTCTAATACCCTGTCTCTCTATGTACTCTTTAATACCCAGTCTCTCTATGTACTCTCTAATACCCTGTCTCTCTATGTACTCTCTAATCACCCAGTCTCTCTATGTACTCTCTAATACCCTGTCTCTCTATGTACTCTCCTTCCTGTCTCTCTATGTACTCTCTAATACCCAGTCTCTATGTACTCTCTAATACCCAGTCTCTCTATGTACTCTCTAATACCCTGTCTCTGTATGTACTCTCTAACACCCCGTCTCTCTATGTACTCTCTAATACCCAGTCTCTATGTACTCTCTAATACCCAGTCTCTCTATGTACTCTCTAATACCCTGTCTCTCTATGTACTCTCTAATACCCAGTCTCTATGTACTCTCTAGTCTCTCTATGTACTCTCTAATACCCTGTCTCTCTATGTACTCTCTAACACCCCGTCTCTCTATGTACTCTCTAATACCCAGTCTCTATGTACTCTCTAATACCCAGTCTCTCTATGTACTCTCTAATACCCTGTCTCTCTATGTACTCTCTAATAACCAGTCTCTATGTACTCTCTAGTCTCTCTATGTACTCTCTAATACCCTGTCTCTCATGTACTCTCTAATACCCTGTCTCTCTATGTACTCTCTAATACCCAGTCTCTCTATGTACTCTCTAATACCCAGTCTCTCCATGTACTCTCTAATACCCAGTCTCTATGTACTCTCTAGTCTCTCTATGTACTCTCTAATACCCAGTCTCTCTATGTACTCTCTAATACCCAGTCTCTCTATGTACTCTCTAGTCTCTCTATGTACTCTCTAACACCCCGTCTCTCTATGTACTCTCTAATACCCAGTCTCTATGTACTCTCTAATACCCAGTCTCTCTATGTACTCTCTAATACCCTGTCTCTCTATGTACTCTCTAACACCCCGTCTCTCTATGTACTCTCTAATACCCTGTCTCTATGTACTCTCTAATACCCAGTCTCTCTATGTACTCTCTAATACCCTGTCTCTCAATGTACTCTCTAATACCCAGTCTCTCTATGTACTCTCTAATACCCAGTCTCTATGTACTCTCTAATACCCAGTCTCTCTATGTACTCTCTAATACCCTGTCTCTATGTACTCTCTAGTCTCTCAATGTACTCTCTAATACCCAGTCTCTCTATGTACTCTCTAATACCCAGTCTCTATGTACACTCTAATACCCAGTCTCTCTATGTACTCTCTAATACCCAGTCTCTCTATGTACTCTCTAACACCCCGTCTCTCTATGTACTCTCTAATACCCAGTCTCTATGTACTCTCTAATACCCAGTCTCTCTATGTACTCTCTAACACCCCGTCTCTCTATGTACTCTCTAATACCCAGTCTCTATGTACTCTCTAATACCCAGTCTCTCTATGTACTCTCTAATACCCTGTCTCTATGTACTCTCTAGTCTCTCTATGTACTCTCTAATACCCAGTCTCTCTATGTACTCTTTAATACCCAGTCTCTCTATGTACTCTCTAATACCCTGTCTCTCTATGTACTCTCTAATACCCAGTCTCTATGTACTCTCTAATACCCAGTCTCTCTATGTACTCTCTAATACCCTGTCTCTCTATGTACTCTCTAACACCCCGTCTCTCTATGTACTCTCTAATACCCAGTCTCTATGTACTCTCTAATACCCAGTCTCTCTATGTACTCTCTAATACCCTGTCTCTCTATGTACTCTCTAATATCCAGTCTCTATGTACTCTCTAATACCCAGTCTCTATGTACTCTCTAATACCCAGTCTCTCTATGTACTCTCTAATACCCTGTCTCTATGTACTCTCTAGTCTCTCTATGTACTCTCTAATACCCAGTCTCTCTATGTACTCTTTAATACCCAGTCTCTCTATGTACTCTCTAATACCCTGTCTCTCTATGTACTCTCTAATACCCAGTCTCTCTATGTACTCTCTAATACCCCGTCTCTCTATGTACTCTCTAATACCCTGTCTCTCTATGTACTCTCTAATACCCAGTCTCTCTATGTACTCTCTAACACCCCGTCTCTCTATGTACTCTCTAATACCCTGTCTCTATGTACTCTTTAATACCCAGTCTCTCTATGTACTCTCTAATACCCTGTCTCTCTATGTACTCTCTAATACCCAGTCTCTCTATGTACTCTCTAATACCCTGTCTCTATGTACTCTCTAGTCTCTCTATGTACTCTCTAATACCCAGTCTCTCTATGTACTCTTTAATACCCAGTCTCTCTATGTACTCTCTAATACCCTGTCTCTCTATGTACTCTCTAATACCCAGTCTCTATGTACTCTCTAATACCCAGTCTCTCTATGTACTCTCTAATACCCTGTCTCTCTATGTACTCTCTAACACCCCGTCTCTCTATGTACTCTCTAATACCCAGTCTCTATGTACTCTCTAATACCCAGTCTCTCTATGTACTCTCTAATACCCAGTCTCTTTATGTACTCTCTAATACCCAGTCTCTCTATGTACTCTCTAATACCCAGTCTCTCTATGTACTCTCTAATACCCAGTCTCTATGTACTCTCTAATACCCAGTCTCTCTATGTACTCTCTAATACCCTGTCTCTCTATGTACTCTCAAATACCCAGTCTCTATGTACTCTCTAATACCCAGTCTCTCTATGTACTCTCTAATACCCTGTCTCTCTATGTACTCTCTAACACCCCGTCTCTCTATGTACTCTCTAATACCCAGTCTCTATGTACTCTCTAATACCCAGTCTCTCTATGTACTCTCTAATACCCAGTCTCTCTATGTACTCTCTAATACCCAGTCTCTATGTACTCTCTAATACCCAGTCTCTCTATGTACTCTCGAATACCCTGTCTCTATGTACTCTCTAGTCTCTCAATGTACTCTCTAATACCCAGTCTCTCTATGTACTCTCTAATACCCAGTCTCTATGTACTCTCTAATACCCAGTCTCTCTATGTACTCTCTAATACCCAGTCTCTCTATGTACTCTCTAACACCCCGTCTCTCTATGTACTCTCTAATACCCAGTCTCTATGTACTCTCTAATACCCAGTCTCTCTATGTACTCTCTAATACCCTGTCTCTCTATGTACTCTCTAACACCCCGTCTCTCTATGTACTCTCTAATACCCAGTCTCTATGTACTCTCTAATACCCAGTCTCTCTATGTACTCTCTAATACCCAGTCTCTCTATGTACTCTCTAATACCCAGTCTCTCTATGTACTCTCTAACACCCCGTCTCTCTATGTACTTTCTAATACCCAGTCTCTATGTACTCTCTAATACCCAGTCTCTCTATGTACTCTCTAATACCCTGTCTCTCTATGTACTCTCTAATACCCAGTCTCTATGTACTCTCTAGTCTCTCTATGTACTCTCTAATACCCTGTCTCTCTATGTACTCTCTAACACCCCGTCTCTCTATGTACTTTCTAATACCCAGTCACTATGTACTCTCTAATACCCAGTCTCTCTATGTACTCTCTAATACCCTGTCTCTCTATGTACTCTCTAATACCCAGTCTCTATGTACTCTATAGTCTCTCTATGTACTCTCTAACACCCCGTCTCTCTATGTACTCTCTAATACCCAGTCTCTATGTACTCTCTAATACCAAGTCTCTCTATGTACTCTCTAATACCCTGTCTCTATGTACTCTCTAGTCTCTCTATGTACTCTCTAATACCCAGTCTCTCTATGTACTCTTTAATACCCAGTCTCTCTATGTACTCTCTAATACCCTGTCTCTCTATGTACTCTCTAATACCCAGTCTCTCTATGTACTCTCTAATACCCCGTCTCTCTATGTACTCTCTAATACCCTGTCTCTCTATGTACTCTCTAATACCCAGTCTCTCTATGTACTCTCTAACACCCCGTCTCTCTATGTACTCTCTAATACCCTGTCTCTATGTACTCTCTAATACCCAGTCTCTATGTACTCTCTAATACCCAGTCTCTCTATGTACTCTCTAATAACCAGTCTCTCTATGTACTCTCTAATACCCAGTCTCTCTATGTACTCTCTAACACCCCGTCTCTCTATGTACTTTCTAATACCCAGTCTCTATGTACTCTCTAATACCCAGTCTCTCTATGTACTCTCTAATACCCTGTCTCTCTATGTACTCTCTAATACCCAGTCTCTATGTACTCTCTAGTCTCTCTATGTACTCTCTAATACCCTGTCTCTCTATGTACTCTCTAACACCCCGTCTCTCTATGTACTTTCTAATACCCAGTCACTATGTACTCTCTAATACCCAGTCTCTCTATGTACTCTCTAATACCCTGTCTCTCTATGTACTCTCTAATACCCAGTCTCTATGTACTCTCTAGTCTCTCTATGTACTCTCTAACACCCCGTCTCTCTATGTACTCTCTAATACCCAGTCTCTATGTACTCTCTAATACCCAGTCTCTCTATGTACTCTCTAATACCCTGTCTCTATGTACTCTCTAGTCTCTCTATGTACTCTCTAATACCCAGTCTCTCTATGTACTCTTTAATACCCAGTCTCTCTATGTACTCTCTAATACCCTGTCTCTCTATGTACTCTCTAATACCCAGTCTCTCTATGTACTCTCTAATACCCCGTCTCTCTATGTACTCTCTAATACCCTGTCTCTCTATGTACTCTCTAATACCCAGTCTCTCTATGTACTCTCTAACACCCCGTCTCTCTATGTACTCTCTAATACCCTGTCTCTATGTACTCTCTAATACCCCAGTCTCTCTATGTACTCTCTATTACCCTGTCTCTCTATGTACTCTCTAATACCCAGTCTCTGTATGTACTCTCTAATACCCTGTTTCTATGTACTCTCTAGTCTCTCTATGTACTCTCTAATACCCAGTCTCTCTATGTACTCTTTAATACCCAGTCTCTCTATGTACTCTCTAATACCCTGTCTCTCTATGTACTCTCTAATACCCAGTCTCTATGTACTCTCTAATACCCAGTCTCTCTATGTACTCTCTAATACCCTGTCTCTCTATGTACTCTCTAACACCCCGTCTCTCTATGTACTCTCTAATACCCAGTCTCTATGTACTCTCCTAATACCCAGTCTCTCTATGTACTCTCTCTTATACCCTGTCTCTCTATGTACTCTCTAATACCCAGTCTCTATGTACTCTCTAGTCTCTCTATGTACTCTCTAATACCCTGTCTCTCTATGTACTCTCTAAAACCCCGTCTCTCTATGTACTTTCTAATACCCAGTCTCTCTATGTACTCTCTAATACCCAGTCTCTCTATGTACTCTCTAATACCCTGTCTCTCTATGTACTCTCTAATACCCAGTCTCTATGTACTCTCTAGTCTCTCTATATACTCTCTAATACCCTGTCTCTCTATGTACTCTCTAACACCCCGTCTCTCTATGTATTCTCTAATACCCAGTCTCTATGTACTCTCTAATACCCAGTCTCTCTATGTACTCTCTAATACCCTGTCTCTCTATGTACTCTCCCTAATACCCAGTCTCTCTATGTACTCTCTAATACCCCGTCTCTCTATGTACTCTCTAATACCCTGCCTCTCTATGTACTCTCTAATACCCAGTCTCTCTATGTACTCTCTAACACCCCGTCTCTCTATGTACTCTCTAATACCCAGTCTCTATGTACTCTCTAATACCCAGTCTCTCTATGTACTCTCTAATACCCTGTCTCTCTATGTACTCTCTAATACCCAGTCTCTCTATGTACTCTCTAATACCCAGTCTCTATGTACTCTCTAATACACAGTCTCTCTATGTACTCTCTAATACCCTGTCTCTATGTACTCTCTAGTCTCTCAATGTACTCTCTAATACCCAGTCTCTCTATGTACTCTCTAATACCCAGTCTCTATGTACTCTCTAATACCCAGTCTCTCTATGTACTCTCTAATACCCAGTCTCTCTATGTACTCTCTAACACCCCGTCTCTCTATGTACTCTCTAATACCCAGTCTCTATGTACTCTCTAATACCCAGTCTCTCTATGTACTCTCTAACACCCCGTCTCTCTATGTACTCTCTAATACCCTGTCTCTCTATGTACTCTCTAATACCCAGTCTCTATGTACTCTCTAGTCTCTCTATGTACTCTCTAATACCCTGTCTCTCTATGTACTCTCTAACACCCCGTCTCTCTATGTACTCTGAATCAGCTGTTGCTGTTTTTTAATCCATACACCCAGTCTCTCTATGTACTCTCTAGTCTCTCTATGTACTCTCTAGTCTCTCTATGTACTCTCTAGTCTCTCTATGTACTCTCTAATACCCTGTCTCTCTATGTACTCTCTAATACCCTGTCTCTCTATGTACTCTCTAATACCCTGTCTCTCTATGTACTCTCTAATACCCAGTCTCTCTATGTACTCTCTAATACCCAGTCTCTCTATGTACTCTCTAATACCCAGTCTCTATGTACTCTCTAGTCTCTCTATGTACTCTCTAATATTCTGTCTCTCTATGTACTCTCTAATACCCAGTCTCTCTATGTACTCTCTAATACCCAGTCTCTCTATGTACTCTCTAATACCCAGTCTCTATGTACTCTCTAGTCTCTCTATGTACTCTCTAGTCTCTCTATGTACTCTCTAATACCCAGTCTCTCTATGTACTCTCTAGTCTCTCTATGTACTCTCTAATACCCTGTCTCTCTATGTACTCTTTAATACCCAGTCTCTCTATGTACTCTCTAATACCCTGTCTCTCTATGTACTCTCTAATACCCAGTCTCTCTATGTACTCTCTAATACCCCGTCTCTCTATGTACTCTCTAATACCCTGTCTCTCTATGTACTCTCTAATACCCAGTCTCTATGTACTCTCTAATACCCAGTCTCTCTATGTACTCTCTAATACCCTGTCTCTGTATGTACTCTCTAACACCCCGTCTCTCTATGTACTCTCTAATACCCAGTCTCTATGTACTCTCTAATACCCAGTCTCTCTATGTACTCTCTAATACCCTGTCTCTCTATGTACTCTCTAATACCCAGTCTCTATGTACTCTCTAGTCTCTCTATGTACTCTCTAATACCCTGTCTCTCTATGTACTCTCTAACACCCCGTCTCTCTATGTACTCTCTAATACCCAGTCTCTATGTACTCTCTAATACCCAGTCTCTCTATGTACTCTCTAATACCCTGTCTCTCTATGTACTCTCTAATAACCAGTCTCTATGTACTCTCTAGTCTCTCTATGTACTCTCTAATACCCTGTCTCTCATGTACTCTCTAATACCCTGTCTCTCTATGTACTCTCTAATACCCAGTCTCTCTATGTACTCTCTAATACCCAGTCTCTCCATGTACTCTCTAATACCCAGTCTCTATGTACTCTCTAGTCTCTCTATGTACTCTCTAATACCCAGTCTCTCTATGTACTCTCTAATACCCAGTCTCTCTATGTACTCTCTAGTCTCTCTATGTACTCTCTAACACCCCGTCTCTCTATGTACTCTCTAATACCCAGTCTCTATGTACTCTCTAATACCCAGTCTCTCTATGTACTCTCTAATACCCTGTCTCTCTATGTACTCTCTAACACCCCGTCTCTCTATGTACTCTCTAATACCCTGTCTCTATGTACTCTCTAATACCCAGTCTCTCTATGTACTCTCTAATACCCTGTCTCTCAATGTACTCTCTAATACCCAGTCTCTCTATGTACTCTCTAATACCCAGTCTCTATGTACTCTCTAATACCCAGTCTCTCTATGTACTCTCTAATACCCTGTCTCTATGTACTCTCTAGTCTCTCAATGTACTCTCTAATACCCAGTCTCTCTATGTACTCTCTAATACCCAGTCTCTATGTACACTCTAATACCCAGTCTCTCTATGTACTCTCTAATACCCAGTCTCTCTATGTACTCTCTAACACCCCGTCTCTCTATGTACTCTCTAATACCCAGTCTCTATAATACTCTCTAATACCCAGTCTCTCTATGTACTCTCTAACACCCCGTCTCTCTATGTACTCTCTAATACCCAGTCTCTATGTACTCTCTAATACCCAGTCTCTCTATGTGCTCTCTAATACCCTGTCTCTATGTACTCTCTAGTCTCTCTATGTACTCTCTAATACCCAGTCTCTCTATGTACTCTTTAATACCCAGTCTCTCTATGTACTCTCTAATACCCTGTCTCTCTATGTACTCTCTAATACCCAGTCTCTATGTACTCTCTAATACCCAGTCTCTCTATGTACTCTCTAATACCCAGTCTCTCTATGTACTCTCTAACACCCCGTCTCTCTATGTACTCTCTAATACCCAGTCTCTATGTACTCTCTAATACCCAGTCTCTCTATGTACTCTCTAATACCCTGTCTCTCTATGTACTCTCTAATATCCAGTCTCTATGTACTCTCTAATACCCAGTCTCTATGTACTCTCTAATACCCAGTCTCTCTATGTACTCTCCTAATACCCTGTCTCTATGTACTCTCTAGTCTCTCTATGTACTCTCTAATACCCAGTCTCTCTATGTACTCTTTAATACCCAGTCTCTCTATGTACTCTCTAATACCCTGTCTCTCTATGTACTCTCTAATACCCAGTCTCTCTATGTACTCTCTAATACCCCGTCTCTCTATGTACTCTCTAATACCCTGTCTCTCTATGTACTCTCTAATACCCAGTCTCTCTATGTACTCTCTAACACCCCGTCTCTCTATGTACTCTCTAATACCCTGTCTCTATGTACTCTCTAATACCCAGTCTCTCTATGTACTCTCTAATACCCTGTCTCTCTATGTACTCTCTAATACCCAGTCTCTCTATGTACTCTCTAATACCCTGTCTCTATGTACTCTCTAGTCTCTCTATGTACTCTCTAATACCCAGTCTCTCTATGTACTCTTTAATACCCAGTCTCTCTATGTACTCTCTAATACCCTGTCTCTCTATGTACTCTCTAATACCCAGTCTCTATGTACTCTCTAATACCCCGTCTCTCTATGTACTCTCTAATACCCTGTCTCTCTATGTACTCTCTAATACCCAGTCTCTTTATGTACTCTCTAACACCCCGTCTCTCTATGTACTCTCTAATACCCAGTCTCTCTATGTACTCTCTAATACCCTGTCTCTCTATGTACTCTCAAATACCCAGTCTCTATGTACTCTCTAATACCCAGTCTCTCTATGTACTCTCTAATACCCTGTCTCTCTATGTACTCTCTAACACCCCGTCTCTCTATGTACTCTCTAATACCCAGTCTCTATGTACTCTCTAATACCCAGTCTCTCTATGTACTCTCTAATACCCAGTCTCTCTATGTACTCTCTAATACCCAGTCTCTCTATGTACTCTCTAATACCCAGTCTCTATGTACTCTCTAATACCCAGTCTCTCTATGTACTCTCGAATACCCTGTCTCTATGTACTCTCTAGTCTCTCAATGTACTCTCTAATACCCAGTCTCTCTATGTACTCTCTAATACCCAGTCTCTATGTACTCTCTAATACCCAGTCTCTCTATGTACTCTCTAATACCCAGTCTCTCTATGTACTCTCTAACACCCCGTCTCTCTATGTACTCTCTAATACCCAGTCTCTATGTACTCTCTAATACCCAGTCTCTCTATGTACTCTCTAATACCCTGTCTCTCTATGTACTCTCTAACACCCTGTCTCTCTATGTACTCTCCTAATACCCAGTCTCTATGTACTCTCTAATACCCAGTCTCTCTATGTACTCTCTAATACCCAGTCTCTCTATGTACTCTCTAATACCCAGTCTCTCTATGTACTCTCTAACACCCCGTCTCTCTATGTACTTTCTAATACCCAGTCTCTATGTACTCTCTAATACCCAGTCTCTCTATGTACTCTCTAATACCCTGTCTCTCTATGTACTCTCTAATACCCAGTCTCTATGTACTCTCTAGACTCTCTATGTACTCTCTAATACCCTGTCTCTCTATGTACTCTCTAACACCCCGTCTCTCTATGTACTTTCTAATACCCAGTCACTATGTACTCTCTAATACCCAGTCTCTCTATGTACTCTCTAATACCCTGTCTCTCTATGTACTCTCTAATACCCAGTCTCTATGTACTCTCTAGTCTCTCTATGTACTCTCTAACACCCCGTCTCTCTATGTACTCTCTAATACCCAGTCTCTATGTACTCTCTAATACCAAGTCTCTCTATGTACTCTCTAATACCCTGTCTCTATGTACTCTCTAGTCTCTCTATGTACTCTCTAATACCCAGTCTCTCTATGTACTCTTTAATACCCAGTCTCTCTATGTACTCTCTAATACCCTGTCTCTCTATGTACTCTCTAATACCCAGTCTCTCTATGTACTCTCTAATACCCAGTCTCTCTATGTACTCTCTAACACCCCGTCTCTCTATGTACTCTCTAATACCCTGTCTCTATGTACTCTCTAATACCCAGTCTCTATGTACTCTCTAATACCCAGTCTCTCTATGTACTCTCTAATAACCAGTCTCTCTATGTACTCTCTAATACCCAGTCTCTCTATGTACTCTCTAACACCCCGTCTCTCTATGTACTTTCTAATACCCAGTCTCTATGTACTCTCTAATACCCAGTCTCTCTATGTACTCTCTAATACCCTGTCTCTCTATGTACTCTCTAATACCCAGTCTCTATGTACTCTCTAGTCTCTCTATGTACTCTCTAATACCCTGTCTCTCTATGTACTCTCTAACACCCCGTCTCTCTATGTACTTTCTAATACCCAGTCACTATGTACTCTCTAATACCCAGTCTCTCTATGTACTCTCTAATACCCTGTCTCTCTATGTACTCTCTAATACCCAGTCTCTATGTACTCTCTAGTCTCTCTATGTACTCTCTAACACCCCGTCTCTCTATGTACTCTCTAATACCCAGTCTCTATGTACTCTCTAATACCCAGTCTCTCTATGTACTCTCTAATACCCTGTCTCTATGTACTCTCTAGTCTCTCTATGTACTCTCTAATACCCAGTCTCTCTATGTACTCTTTAATACCCAGTCTCTCTATGTACTCTCTAATACCCTGTCTCTCTATGTACTCTCTAATACCCAGTCTCTCTATGTACTCTCTAATACCCCGTCTCTCTATGTACTCTCTAATACCCTGTCTCTCTATGTACTCTCTAATACCCAGTCTCTCTATGTACTCTCTAACACCCCGTCTCTCTATGTACTCTCTAATACCCTGTCTCTATGTACTCTCTAATACCCAGTCTCTCTATGTACTCTCTAATACCCTGTCTCTCTATGTACTCTCTAATACCCAGTCTCTGTATGTACTCTCTAATACCCTGTTTCTATGTACTCTCTAGTCTCTCTATGTACTCTCTAATACCCAGTCTCTCTATGTACTCTTTAATACCCAGTCTCTCTATGTACTCTCTAATACCCTGTCTCTCTATGTACTCTCTAATACCCAGTCTCTATGTACTCTCTAATACCCAGTCTCTCTATGTACTCTCTAATACCCTGTCTCTCTATGTACTCTATAACACCCCGTCTCTCTCATGTACTCTCTAATACCCAGTCTCTATGTACTCTCTAATACCCAGTCTCTCTATGTACTCTCTTATACCCTGTCTCTCTATGTACTCTCTAATACCCAGTCTCTATGTACTCTCTAGTCTCTCTATGTACTCTCTAATACCCTGTCTCTCTATGTACTCTCTAAAACCCCGTCTCTCTATGTACTTTCTAATACCCAGTCTCTATGTACTCTCTAATACCCAGTCTCTCTATGTACTCTCTAATACCCTGTCTCTCTATGTACTCTCTAATACCCAGTCTCTATGTACTCTCTAGTCTCTCTATATACTCTCTAATACCCTGTCTCTCTATGTACTCTCTAACACCCCGTCTCTCTATGTACTCTCTAATACCCAGTCTCTATGTACTCTCTAATACCCAGTCTCTCTATGTACTCTCTAATACCCTGTCTCTCTATGTACTCTCTAATACCCAGTCTCTCTATGTACTCTCTAATACCCCGTCTCTCTATGTACTCTCTAATACCCTGCCTCTCTATGTACTCTCCTAATACCCAGTCTCTCTATGTACTCTCTAACACCCCGTCTCTCTATGTACTCTCTAATACCCAGTCTCTATGTACTCTCTAATACCCAGTCTCTCTATGTACTCTCTAATACCCTGTCTCTCTATGTACTCTCTAATACCCAGTCTCTCTATGTACTCTCTAATACCCAGTCTCTATGTACTCTCTAATACACAGTCTCTCTATGTACTCTCTAATACCCTGTCTCTATGTACTCTCTAGTCTCTCAATGTACTCTCTAATACCCAGTCTCTCTATGTACTCTCTAATACCCAGTCTCTATGTACTCTCTAATACCCAGTCTCTCTATGTACTCTCTAATACCCAGTCTCTCTATGTACTCTCTAACACCCCGTCTCTCTATGTACTCTCTAATACCCAGTCTCTATGTACTCTCTAATACCCAGTCTCTCTATGTACTCTCTAACACCCCGTCTCTCTATGTACTCTCTAATACCCAGTCTCTATGTACTCTCTAATACCCAGTCTCTCTATGTGCTCTCTAATACCCTGTCTCTATGTACTCTCTAGTCTCTCTATGTACTCTCTAATACCCAGTCTCTCTATGTACTCTTTAATACCCAGTCTCTCTATGTACTCTCTAATACCCTGTCTCTCTATGTACTCTCTAATACCCAGTCTCTATGTACTCTCTAATACCCAGTCTCTCTATGTACTCTCTAATACCCTGTCTCTCTATGTACTCTCTAACACCCCGTCTCTCTATGTACTCTCTAATACCCAGTCTCTATGTACTCTCTAATACCCAGTCTCTCTATGTACTCTCTAATACCCTGTCTCTCTATGTACTCTCTAATACCCAGTCTCTATGTACTCTCTAATACCCAGTCTCTATGTACTCTCTAATACCCAGTCTCTCTATGTACTCTCTAATACCCTGTCTCTATGTACTCTCTAGTCTCTCTATGTACTCTCTAATACCCAGTCTCTCTATGTACTATTTAATACCCAGTCTCTCTATGTACTCTCTAATACCCTGTCTCTCTATGTACTCTCTAATACCCAGTCTCTCTATGTACTCTCTAATACCCCGTCTCTCTATGTACTCTCTAATACCCAGTCTCTCTATGTACTCTCTAATACCCAGTCTCTCTATGTACTCTCTAACACCCCGTCTCTCTATGTACTCTCTAATACCCTGTCTCTATGTACTCTCTAATACCCTGTCTCTCTATGTACTCTCTAATACCCAGTCTCTCTATGTACTCTCTAATACCCTGTCTCTATGTACTCTCTAGTCTCTGTATGTACTCTCTAATACCCAGTCTCTCTATGTACTCTTTAATACCCAGTCTCTCTATGTACTCTCTAATACCCTGTCTCTCTATGTACTCTCTAATACCCAGTCTCTATGTACTCTCTAATACCCCGTCTCTCTATGTACTCTCTAATACCCTGTCTCTCTATGTACTCTCTAATACCCAGTCTCTTTATGTACTCTCTAACACCCCGTCTCTCTATGTACTCTCTAATACCCAGTCTCTCTATGTACTCTCTAATACCCTGTCTCTCTATGTACTCTCTAATACCCAGTCTCTATGTACTCTCTAATACCCAGTCTCTCTATGTACTCTCTAATACCCTGTCTCTCTATGTACTCTCTAATACCCAGTCTCTATGTACTCTCTAATACCCAGTCTCTCTATGTACTCTCTAATACCCAGTCTCTCTATGTACTCTCTAATACCCAGTCTCTCTATGTACTCTCTAATACCCAGTCTCTATGTACTCTCTAATACCCAGTCTCTCTATGTACTCTCTAATACCCTGTCTCTATGTACTCTCTAGTCTCTCTATGTACTCTCTAATACCCAGTCTCTCTATGTACTCTTTAATACCCAGTCTCTCTATGTACTCTCTAATACCCTGTCTCTCTATGTACTCTCTAATACCCAGTCTCTATGTACTCTCTAATACCCCGTCTCTCTATGTACTCTCTAACACCCCGTCTCTCTATGTACTCTCTAATACCCAGTCTCTCTATGTACTCTCTAATACCCTGTCTCTCTATGTACTCTCTAATACCCAGTCTCTCTATGTACTCTCTAATACCCTGTCTCTCTATGTACTCTCTAACACCCCGTCTCTCTATGTACTCTCTAATACCCAGTCTCTATGTACTCTCTAATACCCAGTCTCTCTATGTACTCTCTAATACCCAGTCTCTCTATGTACTCTCTAATACCCAGTCTCTCTATGTACTCTCTAATACCCTGTCTCTCTATGTACTCTCTAATACCCAGTCTCTCTATGTACTCTCTAATACCCTGTCTCTATGTACTCTCTAGTCTCTCAATGTACTCTCTAATACCCAGTCTCTCTATGTACTCTCTAATACCCAGTCTCTCTATGTACTCTCTAATACCCTGTCTCTCTATGTACTCTCTAACACCCCGTCTCTCTATGTACTCTCTAATACCCAGTCTCTATGTACTCTCTAATACCCAGTCTCTCTATGTACTCTCTAATACCCAGTCTCTCTATGTACTCTCTAATACCCAGTCTCTCTATGTACTCTCTAACACCCCGTCTCTCTATGTACTTTCTAATACCCAGTCTCTATGTACTCTCTAATACCCAGTCTCTCTATGTACTCTCTAATACCCTGTCTCTCTATGTACTCTCTAATACCCAGTCTCTATGTACTCTCTAGTCTCTCTATGTACTCTCTAATACCCTGTCTCTCTATGTACTCTCTAACACCCCGTCTCTCTATGTACTTTCTAATACCCAGTCACTATGTACTCTCTAATACCCAGTCTCTCTATGTACTCTCTAATACCCTGTCTCTCTATGTACTCTCTAATACCCAGTCTCTATGTACTCTCTAGTCTCTCTATGTACTCTCTAACACCCCGTCTCTCTATGTACTCTCTAATACCCAGTCTCTATGTACTCTCTAATACCAAGTCTCTCTATGTACTCTCTAATACCCTGTCTCTATGTACTCTCTAGTCTCTCTATGTACTCTCTAATACCCAGTCTCTCTATGTACTCTCTAATACCCTGTCTCTCTATGTACTCTCTAATACCCAGTCTCTATGTACTCTCTAGTCTCTCTATGTACTCTCTAACACCCCGTCTCTCTATGTACTCTCTAATACCCAGTCTCTATGTACTCTCTAATACCAAGTCTCTCTATGTACTCTCTAATACCCTGTCTCTCTATGTACTCTCTAATACCCAGTCTCTATGTACTCTCTAGTCTCTCTATGTACTCTCTAACAACCCGTCTCTCTATGTACTCTCTAATACCCAGTCTCTATGTACTCTCTAATACCCAGTCTCTCTATGTACTCTCTAATACCCTGTCTCTATGTACTCTCTAGTCTCTCTATGTACTCTCTAATACCCAGTCTCTCTATGTACTCTTTAATACCCAGTCTCTCTATGTACTCTCTAATACCCTGTCTCTCTATGTACTCTCTAATACCCAGTCTCTCTATGTACTCTCTAACACCCCGTCTCTCTATGTACTCTCTAATACCCTGTCTCTATGTACTCTCTAATACCCAGTCTCTATGTACTCTCTAATACCCAGTCTCTCTATGTACTCTCTAATACCCAGTCTCTCTATGTACTCTCTAATACCCAGTCTCTCTATGTACTCTCTAACACCCCGTCTCTCTATGTACTTTCTAATACCCAGTCTCTATGTACTCTCTAATACCCAGTCTCTCTATGTACTCTCTAATACCCTGTCTCTCTATGTACTCTCTAATACCCAGTCTCTCTATGTACTCTCTAGTCTCTCTATGTACTCTCTAATACCCTGTCTCTCTATGTACTCTCTAACACCCCGTCTCTCTATGTACTTTCTAATACCCAGTCACTATGTACTCTCTAATACCCAGTCTCTCTATGTACTCTCTAATACCCTGTCTCTCTATGTACTCTCTAATACCCAGTCTCTATGTACTCTCTAGTCTCTCTATGTACTCTCTAACACCCCGTCTCTCTATGTACTCTCTAATACCCAGTCTCTATGTTCTCTCTAATACCCAGTCTCTCTATGTACTCTCTAATACCCTGTCTCTATGTACTCTCTAGTCTCTCTACGTACTCTCTAATACCCAGTCTCTCTATGTACTCTTTAATACCCAGTCTCTCTATGTACTCTCTAATACCCTGTCTCTCTATGTACTCTCTAATACCCAGTCTCTCTATGTACTCTCTAATACCCCGTCTCTCTATGTACTCTCTAATACCCTGTCTCTCTATGTACTCTCTAATACCCAGTCTCTCTATGTACTCTCTAACACCCCATCTCTCTATGTACTCTCTAATACCCTGTCTCTATGTACTCTCTAATACCCAGTCTCTCTATGTACTCTCTAATACCCTGTCTCTCTATGTACTCTCTAATACCCAGTCTCTCTATGTACTCTCTAATACCCTGTTTCTATGTACTCTCTAGTCTCTCTATGTACTCTCTAATACCCAGTCTCTCTATGTACTCTTTAATACCCAGTCTCTCTATGTACTCTCTAATACCCTGTCTCTCTATGTACTCTCTAATACCCAGTCTCTATGTACTCTCTAATACCCAGTCTCTCTATGTACTCTCTAATACCCTGTCTCTCTATGTACTCTCTAACACCCCGTCTCTCTATGTACTCTCTAATACCCAGTCTCTATGTACTCTCTAATACCCAGTCTCTCTATGTACTCTCTAATACCCTGTCTCTCTATGTACTCTCTAATACCCAGTCTCTATGTACTCTCTAGTCTCTCTATGTACTCTCTAATACCCTGTCTCTCTATGTACTCTCTAACACCCCGTCTCTCTATGTACTTTCTAATACCCAGTCTCTATGTACTCTCTAATACCCAGTCTCTCTATGTACTCTCTAATACCCTGTCTCTCTATGTACTCTCTAATACCCAGTCTCTGTGTACTCTCTAGTCTCTCTATGTACTCTCTAATACCCAGTCTCTCTATGTACTCTCTAATACCCTGTCTCTCTATGTACTCTCTAATTCCCAGTCTCTCTATGTACTCTCTAACACCCCGTCTCTCTATGTACTCTCTAATACCCTGTCTCTATGTACTCTCTAATACCCAGTCTCTATGTACTCTCTAATACCCAGTCTCTCTATGTACTCTCTAATACCCAGTCTCTCTATGTACTCTCTAATACCCAGTCTCTCTATGTACTCTCTAACACCCCGTCTCTCTATGTACTTTCTAATACCCAGTCTCTATGTACTCTCTAATACCCAGTCTCTCTATGTACTCTCTAATACCCTGTCTCTCTATGTACTCTCTAATACCCAGTCTCTATGTACTCTCTAGTCTCTCTATGTACTCTCTAATACCCTGTCTCTCTATGTACTCTCTAACACCCCGTCTCTCTATGTACTTTCTAATACCCAGTCACTATGTACTCTCTAATACCCAGTCTCTCTATGTACTCTCTAATACCCTGTCTCTCTATGTACTCTCTAATACCCAGTCTCCCTATGTACTCTCTAACACCCAGACTCTCTATGTACTCTCTAACACCCCGTCTCTCTATGTACTCTCTAATACCCAGTCTCTATGTTCTCTCTAATACCCAGTCTCTCTATGTACTCTCTAATACCCTGTCTCTATGTACTCTCTAGTCTCTCTATGTACTCTCTAATACCCAGTCTCTCTATGTACTCTTTAATACCCAGTCTCTCTATGTACTCTCTAATACCCTGTCTCTCTATGTACTCTCTAATACCCAGTCTCTCTATGTACTCTCTAATACCCCGTCTCTCTATGTACTCTCTAATACCCTGTCTCTCTATGTACTCTCTAATACCCAGTCTCTCTATGTACTCTCTAACACCCCGTCTCTCTATGTACTCTCTAATACCCTGTCTCTATGTACTCTCTAATACCCAGTCTCTCTATGTACTCTCTAATACCCTGTCTCTCTATGTACTCTCTAATACCCAGTCTCTCTATGTACTCTCTAATACCCTGTTTCTATGTACTCTCTAGTCTCTCTATTTACTCTCTAATACCCAGTCTCTCTATGTACTCTTTAATACCCAGTCTCTCTATGTACTCTCTAATACCCTGTCTCTCTATGTACTCTCTAATACCCAGTCTCTATGTACTCTCTAATACCCAGTCTCTCTATGTACTCTCTAATACCCTGTCTCTCTATGTACTCTCTAACACCCCGTCTCTCTATGTACTCTCTAATACCCAGTCTCTATGTACTCTCTAATACCCAGTCTCTCTATGTACTCTCTAATACCCTGTCTCTCTATGTACTCTCTAATACCCAGTCTCTATGTACTCTCTAGTCTCTCTATGTACTCTCTAATACCCTGTCTCTCTATGTACTCTCTAACACCCCGTCTCTCTATGTACTTTCTAATACCCAGTCTCTATGTACTCTCTAATACCCAGTCTCTCTATGTACTCTCTAATACCCTGTCTCTCTATGTACTCTCTAATACCCAGTCTCTGTGTACTCTCTAGTCTCTCTATATACTCTCTAATACCCTGTCTCTCTATGTACTCTCTAACACCCCGTCTCTCTATGTACTCTCTAATACCCAGTCTCTATGTACTCTCTAATACCCAGTCTCTCTATGTACTCTCTAATACCCTGTCTCTCTATGTACTCTCTAATACCCAGTCTCTCTATGTACTCTCTAATACCCCGTCTCTCTATGTACTCTCTAATACCCTGCCTCTCTATGTACTCTCTAATACCCAGTCTCTCTATGTACTCTCTAACACCCCGTCTCTCTATGTACTCTCTAATACCCAGTCTCTATGTACTCTCTAATACCCAGTCTCTCTATGTACTCTCTAATACCCTGTCTCTATGTACTCTCTAGTCTCTCTATGTACTCTCTAATACCCAGTCTCTCTATGTACTCTTTAATACCCAGTCTCTCTATGTACTCTCTAATACCCAGTCTCTATGTACTCTCTAATACCCAGTCTCTCTATGTACTCTCTAACACCCCGTCTCTCTATGTACTCTCTAATACCCAGTCTCTCTATGTACTCTCTAACACCCCGTATCTCTATGTACTCTCTAATACCCAGTCTCTATGTACTCTCTAATACCCAGTCTCTCTATGTACTCTCTAACACCCCGTCTCTCTATGTACTCTCTAATACCCAGTCTCTATGTACTCTCTAATACCCAGTCTCTCTATGTACTCTCTAATACCCTGTCTCTCTATGTACTCTCTAACACCCCGTCTCTCTATGTACTCTCTAATACCCAGTCTCTATGTACTCTCTAATACCCAGTCTCTCTATGTACTCTCTAATACCCAGTCTCTCTATGTACTCTCTAATACCCAGTCTCTCTATGTACTCTCTAATACCCAGTCTCTATGTACTCTCTAATACCCAGTCTCTCTATGTACTCTCTAATACCCTGTCTCTATGTACTCTCTAGTCTCTCAATGTACTCTCTAATACCTAGTCTCTCTATGTACTCTCTAATACCCTGTCTCTCTATGTACTCTCTAACACCCCGTCTCTCTATGTACTCTCTAATACCCAGTCTCTATGTACTCTCTAATACCCAGTCTCTCTATGTACTCTCTAATACCCAGTCTCTCGATGTACTCTCTAATACCCAGTCTCTCTATGTACTCTCTAATACCCAGTCTCTATGTACTCTCTAATACCCAGTCTCTCTATGTACTCTCTAATACCCTGTCTCTATGTACTCTCTAGTCTCTCAATGTACTCTCTAATACCCAGTCTCTCTATGTACTCTCTAATACCCAGTCTCTATGTACTCTCTAATACCCAGTCTCTCTATGTACTCTCTAATACCCAGTCTCTCTATGTACTCTCTAACACCCCGTCTCTCTATGTACTCTCTAATACCCAGTCTCTATGTACTCTCTAATACCCAGTCTCTCTATGTACTCTCTAATACCCTGTCTCTCTATGTACTCTTTAATACCCAGTCTCTCTATGTACTCTCTAATACCCAGTCTCTATGTACTCTCTAATACCCAGTCTCTCTATGTACTCTCTAATACCCCGTCTCTCTATGTACTCTCTAATACCCTGTCTCTCTATGTACTCTCTAATACCCAGTCTCTCTATGTACTCTCTAACACCCCGTCTCTCTATGTACTCTCTAATACCCAGTCTCTATGTACTCTCTCTCTAATACCCAGTCTCTCTATGTACTCTCTAATACCCTGTCTCTATGTACTCTTTAGTCTCTCTATGTACTCTCCTAATACCCTGTCTCTCTATGTACTCTCTAATACCCAGTCTCTCTATGTACTCTCTAATACCCTGTCTCTCTATGTACTCTCTAATACCCTGTCTCTCTATGTACTCTCTAATACCCAGTCTCTCTATGTACTCTCTAATACCCTGTCTCTCTATGTCTCTACTCTCTCTATGTACTCTCTAACACCCCGTCTCTCTATGTACTCTCTAATACCCAGTCTCCTCTATGTACTCTCTAATACCCAGTCTCTCTATGTACTCTCTAATACCCTGTCTCTCTATGTACTCTCTAATTTCCCCGTCTCTCTATGTACTTTCCTAATACCCAGTCTCTATGTACTCCCAGTCTCTCTATACCCTGTCTCTCTATGTACTCTTTAATACCCAGTCTCTCTATGTACTCTCTAATACCCAGTCTCTATGTACTCTCTAATACCCAGTCTCTCTATGTACTCTCTAATACCCAGTCTCTCTATGTACTCTCTAATACCCAGTCTCTATGTACTCTCTAATACCCTGTCTCTCTATGTACTCTCTCTAATACCCAGTCTCTATGTACTCTCCAATACCCAGTCTCTCTATGTACTCTCTAATACCCAGTCTCTAT
>JAGDYQ010000001.1:34376350-34391874 GCA_021962125.1 Bulinus truncatus | reverse complement strand
CACAGCTATAGATGACTCACGCCACAGCTAGAGATGACTCACGCCACAGCTATAGATGACTCGCGCCACAGCTATAGATGACTCACGCCACAGCTATGGAGACCGCCAAGAGCTGTGACATCACACGCCACAGCTATAGATGACTCAACCCATAACTATAGATGACTCCATACAGCTATAGATGACATCACGCCACAGCTATAGATAGGCTCATACAGCTATAGATGACTCACGCCATAGCTATAGATGACTCATGCCAGCTGTGCCAGATGACTCATGCACAGCTGCATAACTATAGATAACTCATGCCAGCTCAGATGACTGCCACAGCTATAGATGACTCACGCCACAGCTATAGATGACTCACGCCACAGCTATAGATGACTCACGCCACAGCTATAGATGACTCAACCCATAACTATAGATGACTCACGCCACAGCTATAGATGACTCAACCCATAACTATAGATGACTCACGCCACAAAGCCAGTAGATGACTCACGCTATATGAGATGACTTCAACCCATAGCTATAGATGACTCATGCCACAGCTATAGATGACTCACGTCACAGCTATAGATGACTCACGCCACAGCTATAGATGACTCACGCCACAGCTATAGATGACTCACGCCACAGCTATAGATGACTCATGCCACAGCTATAGATGACTCACGCCACAGCTATAGATGACTCACGCCACAGCTACACAGATCACTCACGCCACAGCTACAGGTGACTCCACTTACAGCTATAGATGACTCATTCCCAGCATATAGATGACTCACGCCACAGCTATAGATGACTCATGCCACAGCTATAGATGACTCACTCCACAGCTATAGATGACTCACGCCACAGCTATAGATGACTCAACCCATAACTATAGATGACTCAACCCATAACTATAGATGACTCACGCCACAGCTATAGATGACTCACAATTATATTATTCCCCATAACTATAGATGACTCATGCCATAACTATAGATGACTCACGCCACAGCTTAGATACATACGCCACAGCTATAGATGACTCATCCACAGTTCATAGATGACTCAACCTGCAACGAGGATGACTCACGCCACAGCTATAGATGACTCAACCCATAACTATAGATGACTCAACCCATAACTATAGATGACTCATGCCATAACTATAGATGACTCATGCCATAACTATAGAAGACTCACGCCACAACTATCGATGACTCAACCCACAACTATCGATTACTCAACTCACAACTATCCATGACTCACTATTTTAATATCTTTACTTTCAGAGGTTGTCATACATTGATTGCCCCAAGAGCCCAAAAAAAAATGCTCTTAAGGGGGGGGGGATTTGGAAAAAAGTCTTAACCCTACTAGGTATGGCAACTTTGAGATATTTGTCTACCGTGAAGATAAGAGATGTTCATAGTGAACTTACAATTTTTTTTAATCTGTTACTTGTCTTGACCATCTCTTTATCTTTCATCCACTGGATGTTGATGCCACCGTAATGCAAATAGGACTCACTGGTATTCTCAAACTCCACTGAGCAGTAGAACTCAACCAATGAGTTCTGATTTCTTGTTATCACATGAGTTGGCATGGTAGCACTCCACTTGATTTTTGGAGCTTTCCCTTTATCTGGAAAGAGAGAGAGACATGTGAAAGAAAAAATATAAATATATATATTAGACCAACTAGCCAATGTGTTATACTGTAACAACATGAATAGAACACTGGAATCAAAATAAACAAAAATGTTAACATAATTAATGATGTTCCTAGCAATTATTTTTAGTTCAATGCAGACTTCAAATATGGTACGTAAATTAACACTGATATCATAAGAGACTGGACAAAAGCAGATTTAAACCAGAGTGACATGCTCCAGCCTGTATTATTCTTGAAGCTGATTTGAACCTTCACTTATGGTTTTGGTGGGGGGGGGGTGTTGCGGGGGCCAAGATGGCTTCCCCAGTAAATTAAATTAAATCTGTACTAAGAGGGCCCCGGCAAGTAAATTAACACAGCGCCCCAAAACATCTCTGGATGTCTCAATGATTACAATAATGACAAATACCAATGATTACAAAATTACGGTTGTTTTTTGATTCTCTTCTAATACTGTCTAAAATATTTAAACGATTTTGTGTCCTTTGGGCTCGGGGTGGACTACTGTCTTTTAAAACCTTTTTCTGGTTAGGATGATTTATAGATGAGTAAACGAACCCCGGTGCCTCCATCAACCCCTCCCCCCCCTCTCTCTATATATATTTTCCCCATCTCTCCGCTCGCATCAATTTCAGTGATTAACTACCGCCATGGTTGGGAGGGAGGGAGGGAGGGGGGGGTACAGTTGTTGATGATGAATAAATGAATGTTTAAGTTTCAATCAGTCTTGTGTGACACATGACCCTACTGAAGCAACACGCTATTCATTACATAGTAGGTGGGGTGGGGAAAGAGGGGTGGGGTGCTGTGTTAGAGACAACGCATGCAGGGCCGGCTCTGGGCTGATTGGACCGTTTGAATAGGGGGGTGTGGGGGGCCTAGCTAGCAGTGTCATGGGCGTGGCTAGATTCATTCCTAAGCATATCGGGGAGCACATGCAAATCTTACAACACGATTTGAAACACTTGGTGCGGAAGGGGGTGGGTGGGGGCGACCTATACACGGGCCTAATAAAATCTTTCAAATCGGGCTTCGCACATCACAAAGCCGGCTCTGCGTTGCGAGTGAGCTTATTTGTGTTTTGATGAAAGTGTTTGTGTGTGAATGCTTAATTATTTTAACTCCTAACAAGTACACTGCTGTGGGGGGGGGGAAACATTCAAAGGGTACACATATAAAACATTCCCCCCCCCCCAAATAAACCTTATGACTTCGAAGTTTAAAAGAGTACTTGACCCCATGCTGGATACAAGCAAACCCCTTGATATACCCACTGACACTGTTCGTGTGATATTCATTGACTTAAAGTCAACAAAATGTCTTGGCCCAATCATAAATCAGTACTCTCGAACCAAAAGATTCGCACTTCAACATGTTTAATTAATAATAAATCAACGAATGGTGATTGCAGCGTGCCAAGCGAACGTACCTATATATATATATATATATATATATATATATATTATCACTCATAAACACGCTATGTCCAGAGAAAAACAATTGTATTCACAGTTACAGCCCATACATGTGAATGAAGGCAGGGGCCCCTCTGGGTTAATAGGACAGGCAAGTCCCTGCCCCCTCTCCCACTGCTGCCCCCCACAAAATTTGCAATCAGTGCCCTGGCAGCGCTTAAGCCTTGAGCGATTTAATCCAACATGGTTAGCCCTTACCCCCCCCCCCCTTTCCATTTGTACTTTTTGCCCTGGACATCTAAATGTAACTTTGCCTGGGGACCCAAAAAAAACCTAAAAAAGCGGGTCTGCTCCTTCCCAATCGACTTATCTACCGTATTCATAATAACACAGCCCAGCGAATGTATTCCCAATGGCGGGACCCCCGCGCACGCTTCCGCCGGCCCTGCCTGCACCACAACCATGCACCCTCCCCCCTATAAATGCTAAAAATCTGTATCTGCACTATGTGCCGCGCATTTCTGAGACATCGTAAAAGCCAGGAGATGCCCATCTTCCGTGGTGCCCTGGTAAAAAGGTACATTAGTGGGCCCGAAACGGGTAACGTTTGGGGTACCCTGGGGTAAAATGCTGTCATGGTCTAAAAAATGTGCGCTTTTTTTTTAAATAGCCAATGTGGTTAAAATTGAAATTTGTATTGAATTTCGGAAAAAAAAATAAATGTCCCGACAGTGGTCGGGATTTGTCAATCCGCAAGTACGGCCCTGTAATCAAGGGGCGTCTTTATTTAGGTGCGGGGTCCTACGGACAGACAGACAGACAGGCAGATAGGTAGACTGATCAGATATATAGACAAATAGATAGACTGATAGACAAATAGATGGATAGCGCTTCATTATGTTGACCGTTGTGTTATTTAAAACTCGCAGTCGAAGTTCAAGAATTGGCAAAATAAAAAAACTGGGGAAAATTTGATAGAACTTTTGAGAGCAGACGTAATAAACCCATGAGTGTCTCGATATAAATAGATTTACCCGCGATGTAAATAGATTTACCCGCGATGTAAATAGATTTACCCGCGATGTAAAGAGATTTACCAGCGATGTAAAGAGATTTACCCGGTGATACTAAGAGAGCTGCCGGTTACATAGAACAATAAGGTCCAAGAGTCGGACGTCAAAAAGGTGAAAGCATTAAGGCATTCGACTAGTAAATGGGTTAGTGTGTGTGTGTGTGTGAGAGAGAGAGAGGGGAAACAAAATTCAGTAAAAAAAAAAATGGGTCTTTTAAAAAATAACGAAATTGACAGCGTTGATACCCTCCCTCCCTCACACCCCCACCCACCCCTTAACCTTCCTTACACGAGCTCAGAACCCTCACTCCACTCTTGTCACTTTCATTTAATAATAATAATATTTTTAAACAATATATATATATATATATTGTGTGTGCGTGTGTGTGTGTGGTGTGTGTGTGTGTGGTGTGTGTGTGTGGTGTGTGTGTGTGTGTGGTGTGTGTGTGTGGTGTGTGGTGTGTGTGTGGTGTGTGTGTGTGGTGTGTGTGTGTGGTGTGTGTGTGTGGTTTGTGTGTGTGGTGTGTGTGGTGTGTGTGTGGTGTGTGTGTGTGGTTTGTGGTGTGTGTGGTGTGTGTGGTGTGTGTGGTGTGTGTGTGTGGTGTGTGGTGTGTGTGTGGTGTGTGTGGTGTGTGTGTGGTGTGTGTGGTGTGTGTGTGTGGTGTGTGTGTGTGGTGTGTGTGTGGTGTGTGTGTGGTGTGTGTGGTGTGTGTGTGTGTGGTGTGTGTGTGGTGTGTGTGGTGTGTGTGTGTGGTTTGTGGTGTGTGTGTGGTGTGTGGTGTGTGTGTGGTGTGTGTGGTGTGTGTGTGTGTGGTTGTGTGGTGTGTGTGTGGTGTGTGTGGTGTGTGTGTGTGGTGTGTGTGTGGTGTGTGTGTGTGTGGTGTGTGTGTGTGGTGTGGTGTGTGTGTGTGTGTGTGTGGTGTGTGTGGTGTGTGTGTGGTGTGGTGTGTGTGTGGTGTGTGTGTGTGTGTGTGTGTGTGTGTGTGTGTGTGTGTGTGTGTGTGTGTGTGTGTGTGTGTGTGTGTGTGGTGTGTGTGGTGTGTGTGTGTGGTGTGTGTGTGGTGTGTGTGTGGTGTGTGTGTGGTGTGTGTGTGGTGTGTGTGTGGTGTGCGTGTGGTGTGTGTGGTGTGTGTGTGGTGTGTGTGTGTGTGTGTGTGGTGTGTGTGTGGTGTGTGTGTGGTGTGTGTGTGGTGTGTGTGGTGTGTGTGTGTGTGTGTGTGTGGTGTGTGTGTGGTGTGTGTGTGTGTGTGTGTGGTGTGTGTGTGTGGTGTGTGTGTGTGGTGTGTGTGTGGTGTGTGTTTGTGGTGTGTGTGTGTGGTGTGTGTGTGGTGTGTGTGTGGTGTGTGTGTGGTGTGTGTGTGGTGTGTGTGTGTGGTGTGGTGTGTGTGGTGTGTGTGGTGTGTGTGGTGTGTGTGTGGTGTGGTGTGTGTGGTGTGTGTGGTGTGTGTGGTGTGTGTGTGGTGTGTGTGTGGTGTGTATGTGTGGTGTGTGTGTGGTGTGTATGTGTGGTGTGTGTGTGGTGTGTGTGTGTGGTGTGTGTGGTGTGTGTGGTGTGTGTGGTGTGTGTGTGGTGTGTGTGTGTGTGGTGTGTGTGTGTGGTGTGTGTGTGGTGTGTGTGTGTGGTGTGTGTGTGTGTGTGTGTGTGTGTGGTGTGTGTGTGTGTGTGTGTGTGTGTGGTGTGTGTGTGTGGTGTGTGTGGTGTGTGTGTGTGGTGTGTGTGTGTGGTGTGGTGTGTGTGGTGTGGTGTGTGTGGTGTGCCGTGGTGTGCCGTGCCGTGGCGTGGCGTGGTGTGTGTGTGTGTGTAAAATAAAATAACATCCAAGTTATGGTATTTCTTTCTTTACCGACGTCACATCATACACAAGTGGGTGGGGCTGTTTGGCTTTATATTTTTATATAATACCTATTGTAGAGGTCACTTCCGGGATTTTGGTGTCAAGAAAATGAAATAGAAAGGGAGAAGGAAAAAAAAACACAACATTGGTTGGGGGGAGGGGGAGGGGGGAATGGGTGACAATAGGTAGGTGCTGTTTTAAGCAAGCCGTTCTTAGTCACGTGACGGAATCGATTGCACACAAAATTCTCATCATGCTGGGGGGGGGAGGGGATGGGGGGTATTCAGGTCGCGGTGATAAATAGGGGGCGGGGGCAGGGTATATGATAAGTACGCGTCGACCTCATTTTACCCATTTCCGGTCTGTAATAATGCTTTCCCCCTACAAGGGCCTGAATAAAAGTATAGAAATGGATCGTACAAGCGAACGTGTCGCGTCGATCATAGTTACTTGCTACAGCGGCAGCCATGTAGCTGCTAGAAAGGTACTGATAGGGGGGGGACAGGCCAGACAAATGCTGGGGGGGGGGGGCTGATACATAAGGGGGCCCTATGAACATTTACTCTCACTGCAGACTCGGACCATGGTCAGTTATACCAACTAAATATATCTCCACGTCATGTGACCTATAAAAAACAACTCATTCAAATATCACGTGATACTGCACCATTGAACAGTGTGCACAATGTTGCGTGATGTACCATATACAAATGTCTAAACGTGTGCAGGTTGGGTCCGTGCACTGAATGGTTGAGAACTAACGTGTGTGTGTGTGTGTGTGTGTGTGTGTGTGTGTGTGTGTGCGTGCAAATGCAAGATGTGTAGTTCGTCAAGAAATGTTTAGATCTGGTGCAAAAATTCTTCATTTGAGGTTGGGTGGGTGTGTACAAATGCAGTTGGTCAAAAAAAAATGTTTGACTTTGCAAGAGAAATTCTCTAAACAATGATGTTAGAGTCATGTCTTGTGTGAGGGAGATGTCTTATGTCGTGTGTATCATACAACGAGTGTGAGGGAAATGTCAACGAGACCCTGAAATGTGGTGAATGAGCTTAAAGATCGCATCTCACCTATAGTGACCTGGCTGTCAGCCTCTGTTCTCACACTCTTGCCCAAGGGAGCGGCCCGAGACACCATCACCAGACCTACAAGAATGCAGGACAATGTCACAACACAATGGCCGCTGTCAAAGGATCCGCTTTGCCTCATCCTCTCCAGAAATGTATTTTTTCCCCCTGGACGATAACAAAAAATGTACTATTATAAAGAGACATAAAAATATCCATTGAAAAAAAAATCAACTTTTGAGCTGAGTAGCTCCATGTCCTTGACCTCGTGTGGCATTAACACATCTCTGGACGCAGGGGAAAAATCAGTGAAGCGAGAAGGAAACCCAATAGGTAGCTGGACGTATTGTATCCCCCCCTCCCCCCACCACCATCAGACTCATTGTACAGACGTTCTGCATTGTCTGGGGGGGGGCAAAGAAAGGGGAGGTGGGGGGGAGTATGGGGCCACGAACAACGCGGTCATTCCCCGGCCGGTTCATCGTCCCCAGACACACAATACCTCAGTCGATCTTTTCACATAAACCTACAGGGTTCAGTTTACCAGGTCACTAAACTCACCACTATATATCTGGACAACGTGGACACGAGGTCGCTGACACCCCCCCCCCTCAATTATGTGATGCTACAGTTTTTGTTTAGAAGTAAAATCAACAGTCACATTCATACTCTCTAAACCGATGCAACTAAATGGTTTTTGTTACTAAGCGTGGATACTGGTGCCAGAACACATGTCTAGCACAGGCCCCCATATGCACACACACACACACACAAACAAACTGAGCATGGATTTTTTTTTGGGGGGGGGGGGTCGAATTAAGTGAATGAAATGAAAAGGGTTGAATAATAAACTCATCAAGATCAGAAAAATGAAAACCCCAAATAATCAGAAAATAATTTTTTCTCCCATCTCTCCCCCCCCCCCAACATTGCTGAGTCCTCCTACGCAACGCAGAAGTGCAGTCAGCATGAGAGGCGCCCGGGGCGTACTCTAAAAGATGCCACCCCGTTACAATGTGAAACAAAACTATAGCACCACTTGCCGCCCTTACTGGTGTCAAAGTAACACCCACCGGGGGGGGGGCTGCCCCTCCCTAGTTGTGCCACTGTTCAAACTGCACCGGATTCGTCACGGAGATAATTGGCAACCAGGCGTCCACATACGATCCAACTTTTTGTTCAGTCTCTTCTATTATTGGCTTACATCATCCGGGCCGGATTTAGACTTGATATAGCCCGAATCTATTCGAGATATGGGACCCTTTCAGAAGCGTGGGGGGAGGGGGTGTCCAAATTCGAAAGTCCCCCCAGGCCATAGCTTGAGGGGGGGCACAATTTTTTTACATTAAATATTAAGTACATTATTTCATGTCATGGTGTCGATGTCAAAATGCAGGGGCCCCCAAAGAGGCCAAGCCCCCTCCCCCCGGGCCCCCAAATCCCTAAGCTCGGCACTGGGCCCTTTTTAAGTCCAGATATTAAATCAGTGCCAAATATCTAAGTATGTATGACAATTCACCCTGACAATTTTTTTGGGGCCCCCAAGAAAGTGGAGGCCCCCAAAGCTATAGCTTGTGTAGCTTATATGTAAATCCTGCACTGCACACCATCAGACGCGAGGTGGATTATTTTGTTCCGTTCTGCAGCTACTTGTTATAAACCTACACTCAAAAACGTAATGTAGCGACTAATCTGTGGTTTTTGTTTTTTTTTAAAAGGATACAAACTTTAAAAAAAATATATAAATGGCAAAGAATTAAGGAAGGGGAAGGAACACAATAGGATAAATAAACCATCAGCTGATGGCGCTTTACTATAAACGAAAAATTGACTCCAGCACAGCATGACACGTTGGTTTCGCGAAACCCACAATTTTGTAACAGTGTGATAAAAACCGTTATGCAGATTATCTACCCCCTCCAAACCACCCACACACACACAGGGATATTTTTTTTCTTATTAATCCACAAGACGCCTGACAGCCATCTTTGTTGGTATCAATGTTTCACGGTGAGAACGAGGCTAAACGACAAGAAGAAAAGAGGGGGGAGACAAAAGGAGAGAGAGAGAGACCCCAAAAAAAATTCTTTTTAAAATTATTGTGATCTCAAACTTGCCAAGGGGGAGATAAGCAGTTCCCTCGAGTGATCGTTCTTTAATTCTGTTTCAACCTAATACCAATAGGGTAGAGAGTTGATGTATGGGGGGGGGGTGTATTTCATACTGGTTTGGGAGGGAGAGGGGGGGGGTCTGAAATATAAAACCCAGCTTCCCAGCACCACCACTAACGTCCGTGGACACCCCCCTCCTTTCCACCTCAAAAAACTCAAAAGGGTACTAAAAAAAAATTCAGCTGTCTTAAAGTTTGTAAGCAGTCAAGTTTAAATAACCCACAAACAAGCTTCGGGATTGGTGGGATTCAAAAAAAAAAACAACTTTGATAATAACGGCTTGCGGAACGTAATGTAAACACACACACACACACCAGTCAGATTAGCTGTTTAATTATACCTAGCGGTGGCAGGTGGTGGGGGGTGGGGGAGGGTGGAGGCATCTTGGTTTACAAGTAATAAGGGATTATTAAACTTGAAGTGTTGACAGTGTGCAGTAGTTGGGGGGGGGGGGTGAATACATTCGATGAAATAACTAAACTACAGCCTTCCATAGGATTTGACCGCTGGGTCTACTGGGTGATCTGTTTGCCCGGAATTTCTCTTTTTCTCTATCCCCCTCTTTCTCTTTCTCTCTCCCTCTCCCTCTCTTTCTCTCCTTATCCCCCTCTTTCTCTCTCTCCCCCTCTTTCTCTCTCTCTCTCTCTCCCTCTTTTACCCCAATGAAACAAAAAGTCGATGAGATTATTGACGTAGAAGATTGGAACCCTTCTCATTCAGCGACACCAGATATTTATGTCCTATTTGGCCCACTTGACCATTACGGCATCGGCCATAGTTGACATGCGACGAGAAAAATCCCCCCTCCCCCCCATTAGTGATTGGTGGTTCAAATCAGGGTCGGGTGATAAAGCCCCCCCCCATCCTTATGTGGCCTTTATATGTCACGTGATTGGGTAGGCCTACCAACGAAGCCAGTCACCCGTGACGCCTCCATGAGCGGCTCAACTACCCTAATAGTGGACAAAGGTTTTCGACCATTGGCAATCCATCAATACTTGTCCATCATAGCATAGATACAAGCAAACAGAATAACATATATAAATATAAATGTCAACATACAATATTCTCATCCTTACATGAATCTTTCTCCATTGATTCAATCAAACAAAATAATGTTTAGTATTTATGGTTTTTAAATCTCTTTATATTTAAAAACAAACCCCGCATTACTAAATAAAAGAGGTTTCATGTTTTTTGTTTTGTTTTGTTTCATACTAAAGGTTTTATAAAAATGTTACTCCTCTTCATCGCAGTGCATTAGAGAAATTGTCAAACTGTTGACCTTGTTATATAGAGTTTAAATCTTCCCCAGGGGCAGGCCCATAGCCAGGTCAAAGTAATCAGGGGGCACCAATACCCAGCAAGGGGGCAGTTTTTCTCATTTTAGTTACTTTTTCTTTATTTTTTCCTCTTTTTCTTTTTTAAGCGGGGGGGGGGCATTCCACACCTAGCGGGGCGGGCACGGCCCCCCCAGTGCCCCCCTTGGCTACGGGGCTGCCCAGGGGTCTCTGTATATCACCAACATCACTGAAGTTATATATTGAAATACTCCAACAAAGTCAATTGAATCTCTTGATGGCGTAGTTTACAACGTGAAGCACCAACCAACCACCCACACTGGATGTCTTTTTTTAGAGCATTTTCGAAAAAAAATGCTCTATTGTCCCCGTTTTGTCTGTCTGTCTGTCTGTCTGTCATCACCCTAGATCTCAACAACCATAAGTCCTAGACCCATGATGTATATATCATTTTGTAGGTCTTGGCCTGCCAAGAAATGACTTTTTTCCATTTCGCGATCTGACCTCTCAGGGCCGTAAAAGGGGCCTTATAAAGTACCGTTTTTTACTATATAAGCTATATTAATAATGGACCGCCCTATATCTCAGCAACCATAAGTCCTAGACCCATGATGTATATATCATTTTGTAGGTCTTTGGCCTGCCAAGAAATGACTTTTTTCCATTTTTTTTTTATCTAGCTGCGTTTTCCAACAAAAAAAAAAGAGCGGTCACACAGGTCAAGACTGTACCAGAGCAGTTTATAGATGCATCGAAACTAGGAGGCCAAGACTGCCGCAGCAAAAGGTCATCTAAATATAGACCCAACGAAATATTGACAACATACGTACGATTGTCATTGGGAGTAGTGTTGTTTTCGTTGACGAAAACTAAAACTAAAACCTTCATTGACGAAAATGTTGACTTTTCGTCAACGAGAACTAAAACTAAAACTAAAATTAGAAGCAAGACTAAAACTAGACGAAAACTGAAATTATTACAGAAAAAACGAAATAAAAACTGAAACTAAAATATAGTGTTGCTTTCGTTCACGAAAACTAAAACCTTCGTTAACGAAAATGTTGACTTTTCGTCAACGAGAACTAAAACTAAAACTAAAATTAGAAGCAAGACTAAAACTAGACGAAAACTAAAATTATTACAGAAAAAACGAAATAAAAACTGAAACTAAAATATGACCTGGGACTAAAACAACACTAATTGGGAGGAAGAAGGGGGGGGGGTAAGGTAATGGGAAGAACAGCAATGGCTCTATGATTCGGTGTGCAATTTGTATTGTCATTGTCTTAGAACTTGACTAACTCGCGCGCATTTTTGCCTCTCTCACACACAACTTGATAAAGTTGTTCGCCCTAGGCGTGGTCTGATGTCCGCTGGCCTGGTTCGAACATTAGCATATTAATCATCAGCTAGTGATAAACCAATCAGATCGATGCGTTTGCGCTCGTTAGTCATAATTGCATAAATTACTGTGTTAACTAGACGGCAAATGAAACGCCTTTTATACGAAACTAATTTTAGTGTGTTCATTTGGATAAAAAAAAATATGAAAGTGTAAAAAATAAATGGGGAAAAGGGGGGGGGGGGAGTTTCACACATGTCCTTCATTGTTCCCATATTTGGGGTCAAAAGTTACATCAGGGCAAAGGTTATCAAAGCACGTGTTTTTTTTTTTAAAAAGCAGCAAATTCTTTTTTTGACCTTTCTAAGACTAAAAGACATTATATGATTTAAAAAAGATCAACAACAAAAGTTCCAGTCCACTATTTCTCATTAGTTTTTCTCAGATGAGATCGGTTATTCTGGGACATTAAAAGTTTCAAGAATAAGAGCTTGTTATGTTTTTTTTTTCAAACCATCATTGATTTAAAAATACTTTTTTTTTTTAAATATTCCCAGGAATTCTGGCGACATAATGGACACTTGATACGACCAACCTCGTCCCCAAACCATCCCCCTGCCCTGCAAACCCCCCCCCCCCCAACCACCACCACTGGTCATATAAAAAAAATGTTTGAAAGAACATTTCATAGGGAAGAAGAAGAGAAGAGAGAGAGAGAGAGAGAGAGAGAGAGAGAGAGAGAGAGAGAGAGAGAGAGAGAGTGGTGGATGAGTGGAGGGAACTTATGTTATCTTCGGTATTTCTTCCACTTCACCTCCACTGACAATGGTCTTCAATTGTCCTTCACAGTGTCCACTGTTATCTCGGTCTCTCTCCCTCTCTTGTCAAAATCTCAGCCCCACCCCCCCCCCCCACTTCAGCCTCACGGTGGCTCCTGGTTGTGTTTTTTTTTAATTGTTTACCTCCTCAACTAAAAGTATTTGATGACGAAAAAAGAAGAGGAGGAGGAAAGCTGGGAGAGTTTCAGAGGTTAAAAAAAATTTCGAGGAGGCGGGAGGGAGATGCGGTAAAAAAAAATGGTGTGTCTTGATGTGGAGGGGGGGGGGCATGTAGAAGTCGATGTGTACTTTTGATGAACGCTGGACTGGTAATAGCACAAACAAGCACAACACACAAACGCAACAAGTTATGTCGGGGCAACGCCATCTTAACAACCTAAGTGGGCCCCCCTGTTGAGGTCTAATTGGGCCCCCTGTTGAAGTCTAAGTGGGTCCCCGGTTGAAGACTAATTGGGACCCCTGTTGAAGTTTAAGTGGGACCCCCTGTTGAAGTCTAAGTGGGACCCCCTGTTAAAGTTAGACAATGTGTACCGAATGTTTAGGCCAATTAGAATAAGGGTTCCTTGTAGTCGGGAAGGGTGGGAGGTGGGGGATAGTGAGGGGGTGGGGGAAGTACCCATGAGACCACTGCGATAAGACGGCCTTTTTTTAAAAATCTTTTAAATACTACAATTTATTACTTGCAAGAGACGCAGATATACAAAGATTACGTTATAGCAGAACTAAATTTGAACAATGATTAGATCAAATTACAGGGAAGATCAAACATAGTTCCTGGTCAAAATGAGCAGCACGACAGTATAATCAACACAAATGTAAACAAAGCGTAAAATCACGTGACAATCATACAATGACCCCACTTAATTTGCATGAGACAATTTGATTACCATAATAAACGGTGTCAAATCATCGTCCTTTGTTCCACAAAGAGTAGACACGATAGAGGTAATTAACATAAAATATTCACAACCTATCAGTATTCACCTTTCTTATTAACGACGATTCACCGACGGTTCTCACAATAACAATATTAGTGATACTAGCTGTCAGGTGAACGCGTTTGTTTACTATCAGTTGCAAAAAATCCAACAACACAAAACAAAAAGATGTAATAATGTTGTTTTTAAATTTTAGCTTCATTTTTATGCGATGCAGTATTATAGTTCATATATATGGTTGGTTGACAACAAAAACAATAATAAACAAAGTGTTTAATACGGGGAGATAATCAACGGAATAGTCCTTCGATAAATTAGTGGTATTGTTCTACTAGTATTAGGCGCAGGGCCCAAGCCACAGTAGGGAAATAAACCGTTTGGGGCTTTAGGCAAATTTACATACGGGATCCCACGGCAAATTACATTTAGCGGGCCCTCGGAAGAGCCTCGATGGGGTGGGGGGTGGGGCTAATGAAAGTTACATTTTTGAACCCTAAGTGAAAACGTTATCAAGGTCGCCATTTACAAAACATGACAACAGGGGCCCTTATGACCCCCCACACCCACACACAACTGTTAATTAAGTCTAAATTAGGGGAAAGAGTCCCAACAGGGGGGCCCCAAGCACCCGCCTAGTTAGCCTATCCATAAGAGCGGCATCTGAACTGGCCTCCTGTGTGTAAATTCAACAGTAACGGAAAGAGCGAATGATAAAGAATGAGTGGGATTAGCTTTGAGTAACTCAGACATCAGCGGTAAGGCAAAAAACGAAGGTACTATCAGGCCCACCGACAGAAATTTCGGGCCCCTAGGCAGGGCTGTCACGCCCCACCCCCGTGCTGATAATAATATTTTCAAAAGTTAATTGGCCAGCTCAGTGCGGGCCCCTAAAACTCGCCGGGACCCTGGGCATTAGCCCCCTGCCCCCCCCCTCTTGGCGGCACTGGGTACTATCACGGTAACCCTACAGGTTATTGGTGTATCAACATACAGGCTGATCCGAATGATTCAGGCTGAAAAAGGTTTAGGCAAAAAAAACAAATGAATATTTCCATCATTTTAAAAAAGAAAACAACATTTAAACAGAAATCCACAGTTTGGAGATTAGTTTAAAAGTTTTTTTATATTATGTAATCGCATATACAACAACATATAAGTGCCCATGCCTGACATATTTCAAATTATAGCTTGTAAACATACACAACATGTGCGTACACAAAATGATTCGTTAGTTCATGCGCTCGAAAAAAAACAAACATGCTGTTTGTTTTTGTGCCTATTCACACGTGGAGATAAAAGGGGCTTAGAAAACTGAAAGGCACAATTATTAAAATACCTAAGAACGGCCCCTTGGACCGGGGGGCCGGGGGGGGGGGGCTTGTTTTGCATCACGCCGGCTCTCGTGCAAGTCAAAGCCTTTGATGGTGGATTGATCAGTGTAATTTTTTTACGGATGAGTGAATGATGTAAACACGTGTAAAACGACCCCATTCGCAAGGTGAGTACCACACACTCACATACATGTGTGTACAGAGGTGGACACGAATACATTCTACACCTGCCATCACAGAGATATCATGTGTCTTTTATTTTAATGACTGGGCTAATGGAGCACAAAGTAGTTGATGTTGTTATTGTTGTATTCAAAAATGACTAACATCGAACGCTGCTTGGGAAAGAAAAACAAATGAAATAAAGTACTAACTGTGGCAATTGTGTAATTGTTTTGTAATAGTATAAGTGTAAGGGATGTAATTGGTTTGTAAACGTAAAGGATGTCATAGTTTTGTATGCATGCCATTTTATTACATATCTTGTACGAACAGAGCCGGTTTTTTGTTGTTTTTTTTATTTCGGAAGCCCTAGGCACCAGCCCCGTAG
>JAGDYQ010000001.1:34250201-34375850 GCA_021962125.1 Bulinus truncatus | reverse complement strand
TTTAACCTTAATATTTGTTAAAAATTTAAAAATATATATAATTAATTAATTGCATTGTATGCAAAATATAAAGAAAATCAATCACCAAAAAGTAACTCAGAAATCGATACAGGAAATTTCCATAAATAAATATATCCACAAAATATTTAGTTGGAGAAAACGGTTAGAAAAAAAAGAGACGAACAGAAATGGTTCAATATAGCACAAAAAAAAAATTTTGTAGAGAAGGATGAAACAAAGTCAGTCAACGTAAGTGAAACAATAATATTCCTCAAAAAATAATACGCCTTCATTGCAGGTGGGCGTGTTGTTGCCATTCAGATATCCGACGTTGCAGTGTCTTATGTCACAGGACGGACTTCTTGCAGTTCAGGTGGCATTGATTGAGACAGTTGTGTTCCCCATCTACCTATGTCACGCTCTGTGTTACACATGTGCAGAGAAGGAGAAAAACAAAAAGATAAAATGTGAAGGAGGGATTAAATTTCTCAGAAAGTCCGGGCAAAATGTATATGGGGGGCCCTAGGCCAAAATAAAATAAATTTCGGGCCAAAATAAAATAAATTTCAGGCCCCATTTTGGATAAAAAAAATATTGCTAAGTGGTGTTTTATTATTTGTGTATACAATTCAACTTTTTAGGGCCCCTTATTTCGCGGGGGGCCCTAGACCGCTGCCTATATGTAAACCCGGCCCTGGATATATTGATAGTTCATATGAACTAATATGAATCAAATAGACTTGTACATTCAAAGTCTGGACATAATAAAACAGCCAAACGGGCCTCACTTGATGTTGTGGTCATTCATTCACATCAGTATTTTGCGGAATACCAATTGTTTCATAAAGTCACTTTATGTTATCTTTTTTTTTTTAATGGGTCCTTTAGTTTGGGGGAAAATTTATTACATTAAAAAAAACATTTTAAACAATAATCAAAAGTTTAATACGTGAAAAGAGTTTTATCAATAACTAATGGTCGTAGACTACTATCTATCTACCTATCTGTCTGTCTATCTGTCTATTTAACATGTCTGTCACGAGTCTCTACATAGTGGTGAGGCTGGGGACATGTCAACCAACAGTTCTCAACATTTGTGTCCAGCGTGGGGAATGTGAGCCACCACCGTGGGGAATGTGAGCCATCGCCGTGGGGGGGGGTGTGAGCCACCACTGTGGGGAATGTGACCCACCAGTGCGGGGAATGAGAGATTGAGGAATAATAGCCACCAGCGTGGGGAATGTGAGCCACCAAAGTGAGGAATGAGAGAAACATAAAGATTTATATAAAAAAAAACCTTTACATCAAATGGCAGGGAAGTTGAACAAGTCTGAACTTCAGGACGTTGAATAGCAGAAAAAGCCCCCATTTTTTATGAGGGCGGGGCACTCTATAACATGAACTTTGAACTTTGGCATGAACTTCATGGTCTTTTTGCGACATGGACAATCAGGTGGGTTTGCTTTTTAGTAGTAATAATTAACAAATACTCAAACACGACATGATAATAGTTTTAATGCCCGAAATATGAACATGTTTATTATAGAAACAATTTTGAAATGATTTTGATAAAGATGCTAAAAAAAAAATTGAAGCAACATAAATTAACAATAGTAAACAATAATAATCAAAACTGATCAGTCATCGATGCATCGAGGCATGTTGTTTCCACGAGAGCATCCAACGGTGCAGTGACCCGTGAACCTGTCGCAGGCTGACTTTCTGCAGTTCAGGTGGCACTGGTTGAAGCAGTTGTCTCCCCACCTACCTTCGTCACACTCTGTTTACGTCCACGTGTGGAGGAAAAAAAAAGAAACAAACGTTACATGTCATTCTATCTTATCTATCTATCTATCCAATCTATCTGTCTGTCTGTTAATTTATCTATATATCCAATCTATTTGTCTGTCAGTTAATTTATCTATTTATCTATCTTTATGTCTGTCAAACTCTTTGTCCAACATTTATTCTGTCATATGCCTATCTCTACCGTCTGTCCTAAAGCCACTCAGTCGGTCAGTTCGTCAGTCATTCTATCCTATAGCGAGCCATTCAGTCGGTCAGTACATCAGTCGTTCTGCCCTATAGCCAGCCACACACTCGGTCAGTACATCAGTCATTCTGCCCTATAGCCAGCCACCCGGTCAGTCTGAGCTATGGCCACTCAGTAGGTCAGTTTGGTTACAGTAATTTGCTGTTTAAAAAAAATCAACATATTGATACGTGTGTGATTATAACGTATTCAGTTGGTGGAGTTTGTAAATGGAGGGGGGTGGGAGGCGGCCAGTGTAAAAAGACACGACTCACCCTCTATGCAGAATGGCGGCTTGAAACCTTTCTGACACCCCCTCGGGCACCGGCCGGTCCTGGAGTTGCACGTTTTGTCCACGCAGTGCGCGCTGCACCTCTTCTTGCAGCCGATCCCCCACATGCCTTGAGGACACACTGTGAGATGACACATTGACATTTGTTCCAGTTAAGTTTATTGTTTTTTCGTTTGTTTTTCTTACACTTAAGCTGCTCAATAAACTTAGACCATTAGACAAACTTTACACAAAATCAGAAAAAAAAATTATATACTAGCGCGGTAAATAAATTAATATTTCATATTTCTTTTACATCGCCCCAGCTTTTGTTGTTTGCGCAGAGGCGATGGCGGGAAAAAAAAATAAATATAAAAAAACGAAGTGGCTACGGTTACGGCCAACGCGCATGCGCTCTAGCGCTCTAGACGGACTAATTTTTTTTAAGGGCTAGGAATAGGATTAGGGTTAGGGATAGGAACAATATCTACAGTTGGACCCCGAAAAAAAAATTCGGCAAAAAAAATAGTCCGTCTAGAGCGCTAGAGCGCATGCGCGTTGGCTGTAACCGTAGCCACTGCGTAAAATAAAATCCCTTCAAGTCATAAAAATCTCGTTTCATATCAAATTATGCAATGCCCACGAAAAAATTATAATTTTGTTTCTTAAAAAGAGGAGTGTGTGTACAACTGTACATATATATATATATATATATATATATATATATATATATATATATATATATATATATATATATATATATAGCTGTACCCTGCAAAACCTTTGCATAGAGTTATATCCCCTTATGCTAGATCGGTAAGGCTAGGTTATTTTTAGTTTCGGGCAGATCCGATTTTTTTCATGGTTGTTTTTTAAACTGGAATACTGTTGTATTCATTCTTTACTTTCGATTTAACGCACACTGGAAATGAGTATTATTATATATGATATATATATATATATATATATATATATATATATATATATATATATATATAAAATTTTATTTTTCTCAGTGCTTTTTTTGTAAAAAAAAATTTGGTTCCGGTACTCAGTGATGGATTGCCTAAATTTTAGCTAAAACCCAGCGTCTAGTTTAGTTCTTATTGCGCACAATTTTAAAATAATTCAATTTTAACAAATTAATAATATAATTAATAATAAACGTTGAAATACAAGAAAAGTAATAATTTTTTCCCCTAAATTTTAAAAAGGTGCCGGTACGCCGTACCTGTGCGTACCGGAACACACAAAAAGCACTGCTGTTTCTCATGTAATGTCTGTCACCCATCGAAAACTTCAAAGAGAACCTTCGTTTTATTTTTGCCGAGATGTGTTTTTAGAACAACCACCAATGGTAGCAGCTCTGTTTCATTCAATAATTCGATGAAAACAAGTCCTTAAAATATTATTACATTTTGTGTGCGTGTGCGTGTGTGTGTGTGTGTGTTTGTACCTCTAGAGCAGATCTTCTTGGTTGGTCCCAGGCACTCCTGGTCACACTGACCTGTCACTGGGTCACATGACAAGTTCTTGCACCGAGATTTACAAGGGAGAGCGCAGTTGTCGCCCCAATACCCCTTGTCACATACTGTTTGTGAGACAGGTGGATATAAAGAGACATTTGTTTATGGCAATAAATCAATATATCAAATGTTATTGATGTAAACAGTGGTTTCTTTTAATGTATTACACAATTTTATTTTTCTTAGAGTAACTTGAGGAATTAATTAGAATTAAGGTGGTCATAAATTGGGCATCTCCCAGAAAGCCACATGAAGATATTTCTAGAACGTCCCTGCAGTGGAGCCCCAATGGCAAGTGAAATGTCGGCCGCTAATAGATGAGTTGGGCGCACATGCTCGTGCCATGGGCCCAGACTTCAAAAGGGCCCTAACCATACCACTAACTGAACAAATGCATTGTTATTTTCTTTGAGACTGTTTTTTTTTCCTCCAAGGGGCCCAAGAATGTTTCATGCTCCCGGGGCCTGGGCAGACCTTGGAGAACGTCTCGCGAATAAGAAATGAAGTAATGCAAATGGCATGGGATGAGCTGAAAAAAGGGCCTAAAACCGACTGGGCTGATGCGCTACTGCAGTGGCCCTTTTTGGTCTGCAAGAGTTTCCAGGAATTATGAAGGCCCATTAATGGCATTATTAAATAAACATAATGTATTTCTTAGAGTTACAATGCTTTATATGTATATTCGCATGAGTTACATGTATGGCTTTTTTTATAGACGCTATTATTGGTGATACATTATGGCTTATTATAGGAGTAAATAAATCATTTTACTGAAGTGCATAAGGGTTTTTTTCCAGCCACAGCTTTTGGCTATTTTATTTATATTTTGGTAGCTTTTAAAAAAAAATGTTTTGGTTTAAAAAATACTCACGTTGAGAGCAATCTGGCATCTTGTATCCACTCACGCAGCCCTGGTCACACTGACCTGTCACCTTGTCACATGACCAGCTCTTGCAGCTGGCTTTGCACAGCTGTAAACAGTTGGGGCCCCACGTCCCCTTTTCGCAGCCTGTAACGCACTCATTGTAAGTTAAGCAATGAAACCATTTGTGGAAATTGGGAACCGAAAAAATTGAGACCCGGGGGGGGGGCTTTAAACAGGAGAGAGCCCCCAAGTGGTTACCACTGTCACTAAACATAGATGGGCCACCACCCTTTTTAAACACACACACACACACATAAACGAACAGCAACCCTGTGAAGATTTTGGTCTCGTCATTGGGACTGACAAGAGGGGGGAAGGGGTTCGCACATGGTTCACTACTGCAAAGAACCACCCAACTTAAGGGGGCCCATCACGCCCGATGCGCACACCTGTTGTTTTTTTTTAATTACGCATGTTATATGAAATAATGTTCTAAAATATTTTATATAATATTTTTTTTTTAAACTGGGGCTAAAAAAGTTAGATGCCTTGGGGGTTCAAATTTTCTCTCTGTGGTCTTTCAAGTCAAAGAATTTATAATTTACAGGCTAAATGTGCATTGCAATGGCTCTCGAATATTTACCATTCGCGATATAACATGAAAATCAATATTGCTTTATCTCCCTCTATTACTTTACAGAGGGGACAAACTTTAACGTTTAGAGAACAGAGGAATTGAGTTGTGGTTATCAACACATGAGGACGGATGGTGTATAGCGCTCGACCGACGACCGGAGAGCTCTGGGTTCAAACCTTAATGATTGGGATTTTTCTCAGGTCCTGGTGTAAGTACCTCAAGTCAACCCAGCACTGGGTGGGTTTCTGACTATAAGTTGGGGGGAGTAAAGGCGACTGGGCGTTGTGCTAACCAAGTATCCCTTTATATGCCGGGGTAGTTAAAACAGATGAATTCAACACTTCCTCTGCTAACCAAGTATCCCTTTATATGCCGGGGTAGTTAAAACAGATGAATTCAACACTTCCTCTTCCCAGATGAGCCCGTTAGGGGTTTTTTAGGAAACGATGCACACATAAAACATCGATCTATCGACTATCGATTTCACCTCCGCGACCAATCAGTGAGTCGTCCGTCACCTCCACTTTGAGAACTACTGATTTAATGCTACAATGATGAGTGAATAAGTTGACAACGTAACTTTCCTTACCCTGGGTGCAGTCCGGGGCCAGGTAGCCTTTCTCACAGCCGCGGTTACATTGACCTGTTCTGCTGTAGCATGACCTATTTTTACAGTTGACGTCACATTGTCTGGAGCAGTTATCTCCCCACCGGCCGACATCACACTCTGTTTTAAATAAAATAAAAATTACATTATAAAAAAAAAATATTTTATAGAAAAAACAACGTTTTTCTTGCGTACTAAAAAGCAGAAAATAATTTCTGAATAGATTGGTCACATGATAATAGACTTTATAAGAGCTTCTGATATTTATAAAAACGAAAAACGTTGGACAAGAAACGAAGTAAAGAAAAACGTTGGACAAGAAGCGAAGTTATGAAAAACGTTGGACAAGAAGCGAAGTTAAGAAAAACGTTGGACAAGAAGCGAAGTTAAGAAAAACGTTGGACAAGAAGCGAAGTTAAGAAAAACGTTGGACAAGAAGCGAAGTTAAGAAAAACGTTGGACAAGAAGCGAAGTTAAGAAAAACGTTGGACAAGAAGCGAAGTTAAGAAAAACGTTGTAAAATCAGGGGTGTAAGTCCAGTTAGTGACTCCTTGGGGGGTGGGGGGGATTCTGAAAAAAATACTCCTCGCCCTGTGAGTTATTTGAAGTGTCCCGCGATAAAAATCAAGTAGCCTATATTACTAGCAAGTAAAACTGGAATAAAATTACTGATTAAAAAAAAAATAAATCAAGAGAGGCCGAGGAATATGTAAATAGTGTCCGTGGAAAATAAACAATGCATATGTGTGTGTGTGTGTGAAGTCCTCTGTAAGGATGAGGTGAAATCTCTTAAATCCTATGAAAAGCTCATGGGACGTTTTTTTTTTTGTGATGCCCTTCTTTCATCCCCAACCATAGTCGATAGTGTAATGGCCATGGAGGCACCACGGGAGATATATCGAGAGCCAGGACCTCAACTTTTTCCTGGTCCTCACCGGAGATCGAACCAGGTACCGCACGACCATCCGTCCCCCTTTCTTGCCTTCTTTAGATATTCCCATTCAATTATGGGATGTATTTTTCCAAATAACTTCAATACAATAGATCAGGGCTTCTTAAACTATGGGTCGCGACCCCATTTGGGGGTCGCGTAGCAAAATTCTGGGGTCGCACGAGATAAAAATACAATTTAACAGAAATTTTTTTTTTAACTTGTAAAATATTAATTTATTTTTCTTTTATATTTGTATGGGGTCGTCAAGAAACTCGCAATCATAAATGGGGTCGTGAATTACAAAAGTTTAAGAAGCCCTGCAATAGATGTATTGTGAATATCTGGCGTTAGTGGCTTTCGGGGTGGCGCCCCGTCCCCATGACCAAGAGGTTGACCCGTGCTGGTGGTGGGGTTAGTGCCGCCCGGAGTGGGACCGTCCCTCTCAGCGACTCCTTAGTTACGGCGCTGGTTACAATGTTATAGCGCTGTGTTCCACAGCTTGAAAAAAAAAGGGTTGACAATCATTGATTTAGAAAGACAGACATAGAGAAAGAACAGACACGAAGAAAGATATATAGAAAGACAGACATAAAGACAGACACAAAGCCATACACACAAAAAGACAGAAAGATATACACAAAGACAGACATTAAGGCAGACAAACATATACACATACAGACAAAGAGATGGAATCAAAGCAAGAAAGACATAAAGACAGACAGACTCAAAGACAGACATACTCAAAAACCGACAGTTGTTTTTTTTTACACCCACCTTCGGTGCAGTAAGCGCCCTTCAGTCCAGGAACACAGCCTTGCCTACAAACGCCAGTGGTCGCGTCACACGACCCGTTGAAACAGGTGGGGCATGACCAGGCACAGTTATCTCCCCACTTCCCCTGCTCACACTCTGTTGTTGGTCAATCCAGTGGACAGACGTAGCAAAATAAGTATTAGTATATATTATTAAACATAATCGAACACAATAAAGGTCCTCCCCTTCCTTGGCCTGTCCCCCCTCTCTCCCCCCCCGCTCAGGACTCTGGCATCTGTTGAGATTAATACATGCAAGAAACTGTTGCTGAAACATCTCTCATGATTTTTTCGACACTCTTTGAATACTACTTTTTTATAAGCATCATTTCCTGTTGTAGCTGAATTATGTTTTCGCCATTTTAATTTTTTCAACAATTATTCTTAAAATCCAAATACGACAATTTTTTTTTTCTAAATTGAGTTTGTGGCTATCCACACACACGGATTAATCCACGTCTTATTATCTATACAGATAAGAAACAATCATTGTGATCATGGATATAAGAAATCAAAACGATTTTCAGGAATAGACAAAAATGGAGTAAACAGTTTTTCTGAATTTTTGTTGGTCTTCTTCTTTGCAACCAGACATGTGGGGGGTGGGGGTTGAAAAAGACCTCCCAAAACAGAGTCCGCTGGAGCGTGGTTTCAGAGCTCTTTGTTCCGCATGGAGATCAAGGCATTAAGTTAGTGTCTTCTTTTTTTATATTAACAAGTGACTGCCACAAAGTCACAAATTACGGACAGCGATATAAGTCAATAATACTTTACCTTGTAAACACAAGGGAGGTAAGAAACCTCTCTTGCATCCTTTATCACAGCCTCCTGTTTTTGGATTGCAAGAGTTATCCTTGCAGTTTTTGTGACACGGCTGGCTGCAGTTAGCACCCCACCAACCTGCACTACACACTTTGTGGAATAAACAGAAAAAAATAAATCATTTAGTTCAAGAGATGAAATTGAATTGGTAAAAGATGAAGTTGAATTGATAAAGATGAAGTTGAATTGATAAAGATGAAGTTGAATTAGTATAGATGAATTTGAATTGGTAAAAGATGAATATGAATTGGTAATAGATGAATTTGATTTGGTAAAAGATGAAGTTTAGCAGGTAAAGATAAATTTGAATTGGTAAAGATGAAGTTTAGCAGGTAAAGATGAAATTGAATGGGTAAAGAAGTTGATTGCTGTTGATCAAGACGCTTATGATATTGTCACAAATGAAGTTGACTGATGTTAAAGGTGGTGTTGCTCAAAGATCTTGATCTTGGTGAATGACGACGAAATCTCGATGATAATGTTGATGTTTGAATGATGACTCTATTCACACGGTTCTAACATCTCCTGCTATGCTTACACTCGAAGCAATAGGGAAGCTTGAACCCACTGTAGCAACCCCTGTCACAGTGAGCCGTCACTTTGTCACACGAGCTGTACAGACACTTCGGGCTGCACGACTGGACACAGTTCTCGCCCCACTTGCCCACGTCACAGGCTTCACATGTGGAGAAAAACCAAAACAAAAAGTAGACTGTTATAAATCCAAAGATATAGAGGGTATAGCTACAGTAAAACAAGATTTAGTAAAAGGAACAGTTTTCTAAGGCTTTTAAATAGGCATACTTTCTTAAAAAAAAAGACATGGCCAAAAAAAGTTGTTCTTTTTTATTAATCAAAGTGCCTAAACCTAATTGAATCGAAATTAAATTTGTTTGGCGTACCAGTGCTTTTTTTTACTCAGTTATTTAAAAAAATACGATGACAAGCTGTACCCTGCAAAACATTTGCATAGAGTTATATCCCCTTAGGTTTGATCGGTAGGCTAGGTTATTTTTTGGTTTCGGGCAGATCCGATTTTTTTTTTCATGATTGTACTTTAAACTGGAATACTGTTGTATTCATTCTTTACTTTCGATTTAACGCAGAGCCCAAATCGCTATTATATATATATTATATATTTCAACTTTTTTTTTAGACTGCCAGAAAAAAACAACTCTGCAAGATTAATATTGACAGGCATGTCGTGTATTATTGCCCCCCCTCCCCCTTTTTCAACAAATACTTATAATATGACACAAACATGAAATTATTTCCGAACGTTCGCGAGTTGAGCTTGAGTAGATCAATAAGTGGTTTTGGAAATAAAAGCAATCAGTTTAAAATTACAGAAAATATTGGTAGAAAACCGTTTTTTTTCCCCTCCATTTCTTCATGAACCCATGGGACATCAAAACTTGAATGGTCGTCAACTGGTCATGGGCCATCCATCGCTGGGCAGTTGAAGAGTAGAATTCATCTGTTTCTATAACCTCGGCTTATGTAGGGATTGTGAGGTTAGCACAACGCCCAGCCGCCTTTACTCCCCAACTTAAATGTCAGGTACCCATGTAAAGCTCACGAGACTAATTTGCAATAAATTTCACATGGAAAAACATTCCATGGCTCTCATCGAGGATCGAACCCAGGACTCTCAGTTGGAGTATCTACACCATTCGGCCATCCGTCATATCATCAGCAACAAGTAGCACAGACAAAAAACAACATTTTGGAGATTCGATGATGATAGCTTAGATTTTATATTTACATTTATATGTCTAGTTTGAACTAATAGTTTTCAAATAAATGCATCTATGGTTACTATGTTTCACTTTTTGTAAATACCATTCTTTTGAAAAAAAAAGTAAAAATTTTAACTATTGATGGGACGATTCCAGAATTTCAATCGATGACGACTCGATTCCTATTCATCCCTAAAACATCGATTCCGATTCCTGACGTCAAAGTTTCATTCCTGTCCGACCGATAGTTGACGGTGCTGGACATAGATCAAAACCTTTATTTTCGTTAACTAACGACTCACAAATAACGTTTACTATAGGCCTACAACTGGGCCCACACCTGGACCTACATCTGGGCCCACATCTGGCCTACATCTGGGCCTACACCTGGGCCTACACATGGGCCTACACCTGGACCTACACCTGGGCCTACACATGGGCCTACACATGGGCCTACACATGGGCCCACACATGGGCCCACACCTGGGCCTACATCTGGGCCTACACATGGGCCTACACATGGGCCTACACATGGGCCTACACCTGGGCCTACACATGGGCCTACACCTGGGCCTACACATGGGCCTACACATGGGCCTTCTGGAAGGCATCATTATTACCCACGGTAAAATTGATGAGTGATTTGGGTGCCAATCAATGAGCCTCTATGTAAACTATCTTACAAAATCACGTGATCAATTAGACGATTTGGCGAAAATTCGTTTCCTCTGTACATAAACAAGACAATTATCTATGCACTAAATTACCACAATCATGAAACCTTTAACCAAATCCGAATGTAAATACATTTCCCTAATTGTTTGAGTTTTGAAGGGTAAAAGTTTTGCATGTGTGTTTTAAAAAAATAATTTCGGACACCCGCACAGACAAACAAAAAGTGTTTCAATAAAAAATAAGATTGTTCAAAACTTACCCTCTTGGCAGGCTGGGGGTTTAAACCCTGCTACACAGCCTGCAGTGCACACGCCTGTCTGCTTGTGGCAGGATTTATTTTTACACCTGTCGCTGCAGGCTGTGGTACAGTTCTCTCCCCACCATCCTGCGTCACAAGCTGAACAAAAAAAAAGAGAGAGGTAAGAAAATTGTAAACACGTTTTATCGAAAAGTTGGATTCTTTAGTCTGTGATCTCGGTTAGACTTTTAATGTCATCCATTGGCTGTCACTCGTCTGTCTAGCTGCAATCACTTTTCCAACCCCTGACTTGATAAGGGCCCTAAACTATTTGAGATATGGGGGCCCCATTTTTAACGCCCAGATATTATTTGTCAGTGCCTAATACTTTAAGTATATATGACTATTGCTCATCCGGACTATTCCCCTCTCCCCCGCCCCCAAAGAAAGTGGGGGCCCTTAAGATATATTTAAATAGCTTATACTTAAATCCTGTATGGACACTATCCACTGCTGTACTAGGAGATATCTTATGAAGAAAAGTATAATGACTTCACCCTCTCATCATGTAATGAACTAGTCCCCTCCCCCCCCCCCCACCTCTCCCCAGCCTGTACACGTGCTAAACCAGGGGCAGATTGAACCATGACCCGCAATGGGTTATTAAATATGACCGAAGAGCTGGACCACAGAATGTTCTAATATAAAAATAGCGATTTTTTGGGGGGTCTGCGTTAAATCGAAAGTAAAGAATTAATACAACAGTATTCCAGTTTAAAATACAATCATGGAAAAAAATCGGATTTGCCCGAAACCAAAAAATAGTCCAGCCTACCCGATCAAACCTAAGGGGATATAACTCTCTGCAAAGGTTTTGCAGGGTACAGCTAGTAAATAAAGAATGCACAGAGCGCATCGCTATTGAAAAAGTTCTCTGATGTTGATGAATAGAAATATGTCGCCATTTGTTGTATTTTCCTTTTTAATAGCGTAGCACCTATATATTATATACAAAAGAATAATACACGAATATGGCAGCTTTATGAAAAAAAAAACAATTTGATTAGCCGATGCGCCTTCCGTACAATTTATATTCTGTTGGCCGAACTAAGAGAAGATGCAAGGAGTGTTTATATATGAGATCCTATAACATTAAATGTAAGCATCGTTGATGTGAACAGGCCGATGGGAGCGGGCCGCAGTCTGGGATCAAACAACACGACGGGCGATTATTCGGGCCCGCGGGCCATAGTAGGCCCATGTCTGTTCTCAGTGCCGCCGACGGGAGGGGGCAGGGGGGGCAAATGCCCAGGGGCCCGGCGAGTTTGAGAGCGATTTTTAGTGGCCCGGACTGAGCTAACCAATCAACTTTTGAAAATATTATTATCTGCACGGTGGGGGGGGGGGAGAGCCCGTGACAGCCCTGCACAGGGGGCCGAAATTTCTGTCGGTGGGCCTGTCTGTACTGTACACACCAATTTACCGTGAGAGTCATAGCGGCAGTTAATTGGTTAAGACCGAGAACAGCGGTAAGTGGTTGGACAAGGAGTGTGTTCAGAGAAGTGTACGTACTGTAACTATTTATTACCTTCAGTACAAAATGGAGGCTTGAACCCATGTTTACAGCCAGAGGCACAGTGACCTGTCCGAATATTGCACGAGCCATTCCTGCAGTTGTCGCTGCATCGCCTGGCACAGTTCTCTCCCCACCACCCATGGACACACACTGAGGAAATAAAAAAAATATAATAATTCCTATTTGGTTACAATCATATCTTGCTACAATCATATCTGAATATAATCATATCTGAATATAATTATATCTGAATATAATCATATCTGAATATAGTCATATCTGAACATAATCATATCTGAATATAATCATATCTATGTACTTTCATATCTTAATACAAAATATAATCATATCTGAATAGGATCAAATCTTGTTACAATCATATCTGAACATAATCATATCTTAATATAATCATATCTGAACATTATCATATCTGAATATAATCATATCTGAATATAATCCTATCGGAGTACATTCATATCTGAGTACCATCTTATCTTATTACAATCATATGTGAATACAATCATGTGTGAGTTCAATCATAGCTGAGTACATTCATATCTGAATACAATCATATATTTTTACACTCATATCTTGTTACAATAAAATCTGATTACAATCATATCTGAATGCAATAAAATCTAAATACAATCATATCTTAATACAATCCAATCTGATTACAATCATATATATCGTTCACATCTTATCATATTCATATTTTATTAAACGCTTATCAACTCGGTAACATAAAAGAAAATATACAACAATGTACACTTGTTTTTTTTTTAATTTAATTTCTACAAAACTCAAAGAAAATATGTATACATTGACCGTTAACTTCACCGTGTGTGGATAAATAAATTTATGGATTCCGATATATATATATATATATATTACGGGTCACTCTAGATACAAAACACACATGCTTAGAAAACATCGTTATAAACGCGTTTCAGGGCAGACAAACTAATTACCTTCAGCACAGACAAACCAATTACCTTCAGCACAGAAAAACCAATTACCTTCAGCGCAGACAAACCAATTACCTTCAGCACAGAAAAACCAATTACCTTCAGCACAGACAAACCAATTACCTTCAGCACAGACAAACCAATTACCTTCAGCACAGACAAACCAATTACCTTCAGCACAGACAAACCAATTACCTTCAGCACAGAAAAACCAATTACCTTCAGCGCAGACAAACCAATTACCTTCAGCACAGACAAACCATTTACCTTCAGCACGGACAAACCAATTACTTTCAGCACAGACAAACCAACTACCTTCAGCAAGGACAAACCAGTTACCTTCAGCACAGACAAACCAATTACCTTCAGCAAAGACAAACCAGTTACCTTCAGCACAGACAAACCAGTTACCTTCAGCACAGACAAACCAATTACCTTCAGCACAGACAAACCAATTACCTTCAGCACAGACAAACCAATTACTTTCAGCACAGACAAACCAATTACCTTCAGCAAGGACAAACCAGTTACCTTCAGCACAGACAAACCAGTTACCTTCAGTACAGACAAACCAGTTACCTTCAGCAAGGACAAACCAGTTACCTTCAGCACAGACAAACCAGTTACCTTCAGCACAGACAAACCAGTTACTTTCAGCACAGACAAACCAATTACCTTCAGCACAGACAAACCAGTTACTTTCAGCACAGACAAACCAATTACCTTCAGCACAGACAAACAAATTATCTTCAGCGCAGACCAACCAGTTACTTTCAGAGCAGACAAACAAATTACCTTCAGAGCAGACAAACCAGTTACCATCAGAGCAGACAAACAAATTACCTTCAGCGCAGACAAACAAATTACCTTCAGCGCAGACAAACCAGTTACTTTCAGAGCAGACAAACCAGTTACCTTCAGAGCAGACAAACAAATTACCTTCAGAGCAGACAAACCAGTTACCTTCAGAGCAGACAAACCAATTACCTTCAGCGCAGACAAACAAATTACCTTCAGCGCAGACAAACCAATTACCTTCAGCACAGACAAACAAATTACCTTCAGCACAGACAAACCAGTTACTTTCAGAGCAGACAAACAAATTACCTTCAGCGCAGACAAACAAATTACCTTCAGCGCAGACAAACCAGTTACTTTCAGAGCAGACAAACCAGTTAACCTTCAGAGCAGACAAACAAATTACCTTCAGAGCAGACAAACCAGTTACCTTCAGAGCAGACAAACCAATTACCTTCAGCGCAGACAAACAAATTACCTTCAGCACAGACAAACCAATTACCTTCAGCACAGACAAACCAATTACCTTCAGCACAGACAAACCAGTTACCTTCAGCACAGACAAACCAATTACCTTCAGCAAGGACAAACCAGTTACCTTCAGCACAGACAAACCAGTTACCTTCAGCACAGACAAACCAATTACCTTCAGCATTACCTTCAGCACAGACAAACCAGTTACCTTCAGCACAGACTGGGTGACAGAGAGTACATAGAGAGACTGGGTGTTAGAGAGTACATAGAGAGACTGGGTGTTAGAGAGTACATAGAGAGACTGGGAAGAGAAGTACAGGAGACTGGGTATTAGAGAGACATAGAGAGACTGGGGACAGAGAGTACATGAGAGACTAGAGAGTAGCATAATAGAACAGGGTGTTAGACAGAGTACATAGAGAGACTGGGTATTAGAGAGTACAGAGACTGGGTATTAGAGAGTACATAGAGAGACGGGTATTAGAGTACATCAGAGAGACTGGGTATTAGAGAGTACATAGAGAGACTGGGTACAGAGAGTACATAGAGACTGGGTATTAGAGAGTACAGAGAGACTGGGGCAGTTAGAGGAAAGTATAGAGAGACAGGGTATTAGAGTACATAGAGAGACCAGGTATTAGAGTACATAGAGAGACTAGAGAGTACATAGAGACAGGGTATTAGAGAGTACATAGAGAGACTGGGTATTAGAGAGTACATAGAGACTGGGTATTAGAGAGTACATAGAGAGACTGTATAGGAGAGCAATATAGAGAGACTGGGTATTCTGAGAGAGCATAGAGAGACTGGGTATTAGAGAGTACATAGAGAGACTGGGTGTTAGAGAGTACATAGAGAGACTAAAAGTTAGAGAGACAAAGAGAGACAGGGGTATAGAGAGTACATAGAGAGACTGGGTATTAGAGAGTACAGAGAGACTGGGTATTAGAGAGTACATAGAGAGACGGGGTGTTAGAGAGAACATAGAGAGACTGGGCATAGAGAGTACATAGAGAGACTGGGTGTTAGAGTACATAGAGAGACTGGGTGTTAGAGAGTACATAGAGACTGTATTGAGAGTACATAGAGAGACGGGGTGTTAGAGAGTACATAGAGAGACTGGGTATAGAGAGTACATAGAGACTGGGTATTAGAGAGTACATAGAGAGACTGGGTGTTAGAGAGTATAGAGAGACTGGGTATTAGAGAGTACATAGAGAGACTAGAGAGTACATAGAGACAGGTAAGAGAGTACATAGAGAGACTGGGTATTAGAGAGTACATAGAGACTGGGTGTGAGAGATGCCAGAGAGACTGGGTAAGTAGAGTACAGTAGAGACTGGGTGTTAGAGAGTACATAGAGAGACTGGGTGTTAGAGAGTACATAGAGAGACTAGAGGTATTAGAGAGTACATAGAGAGACTGGGTGTTAGAGAGTACATAGAGAGACTGGGTATTAGAGAGTACATAGAGAGACTGGGTATAGAGAGTACATAGAGACTGGGTAATAGGAGTACATAGAGAGACTGGGTGTTAGAGAGTACATAGAGAGACAGGGTATTAGAGAGTACATAGAGAGACTAGAGAGAGTACAGAGACTGGGTATTAGAGAGTACAGAGAGACAGGTGTTAGAGAGTACATAGAGAGACTGGGTGAGAGAGTACAGAGAGACTGGGTATTAGAAAGTACATAGAGATTTAGAGTTAGGAGAGCATAGAGAGATAGGGAAAGTATTAGAGAGCATAGAGAGAGACTAGAGAGTACATAGAGACTGGGTGTTAGAGAGTACATAGAGAGACTGGGTATTAGAGAGTACATAGAGAGACTGGGTTAGAGAGTACATAGAGAGACTGGGTATTAGAGAGTACATAGAGAGACAGGTGTTAGAGAGTACATAGAGAGACAGGGTTAGAGAGTACATAGAGAGACTGGGGTTAGAGAGCACATAGAGAGACTGGGTGTTAGAGAGACATAGAGAGACAGGGGTGTTAGAGAGTACATAGAGAGACTGGGTATTAGAGAGTACATAGAGAGATGGGTGTTAGAGAGTACATAGAGAGGATCTTAGTAGCATAGAGAGACAGGGTGTTAGAGAGTACAGAGAGACTGGGTGTTAGAGAGTACATAGAGAGACAGGTATAGAGAGTACATAGAGAGACTGGTTAGAGAGTACATAGAGACAGGGTATTATAGATATGGTGAGACGGGGGTGTTGGGAGAGTACATAGAGAGACTGGGCATTAGAGAGCATGATAGAGTAGACAGGGTATTAGAGAGCACATAGAGAGACTGGGTATTAGAGAGTACATACAGAGATTGGGCATAGAGAGTACATAGAGAGACTGGGTATTAGAGAGTACATAGAGAGACTGGGTATTAGAGAGTACATAGAGACTGGGTATTAGAGAGTACACAGGGAGAGACCTAGAGAGCACATAGAGACAGGGTTAGAGTACATAGAGAGACTGGGCATTAGAGAGAACATAGAGAGACTGGGTGTTAGAGAGCTAGAGAGACAAAAGGAGAGTACATAGAGAGGAATTAGAGAGTACTTATAGAGACTGGCATTAGAGAGTAGCAATAGAGGAGACAGCATTAGGGAGAGTACATAGAGAGACTGGGTATTAGAGCACATAGAGAGACTGGGTATTAGAAAGTACATAGAGAGACTGGGTGTTAGAGAGTACATAGAGAGACTGGAGTATTAGAGAGTACATAGAGAGACTAGAGGTACATAGAGACTGGGTATTAGAGAGTACATAGAGAGACAGGTGTTAGAGAGTACATAGAGAGACTGGGTATTAGAGAGTACATAGAGACTGGGTAATAGTTAGAGAGACGGGGTGTTAGGGAGAGTACATATGAGAGACTGCATGAGAGCCCATACATAGAGAGACTGGGTGTTAGAGAGTACATAGAGACTGGGTATTAGAGAGTACATAGAGACTGGGTATTAGAGAGTACATAGAGACAGGGTACTAGAGAGTACATAGAGAGACAAAGGAGAGTACATAGAGAGACTGGGTGTTAGAGAGTACATAGAGAGACAGGGTACATAGAGAGTACATAGAGAGACTATTAGAGAGTACATAGAGAGACTAGAGAGTACATACAGAGACTGGGTGTTAGAGAGTACATAGAGAGACAGGGTGTTAGAGAGTACATAGAGAGACTGGGTATTAGAGAGTACATAGAGAGACTGGGTGTTAGAGAAAGTACATAGAGAGACTGGTGTTAGAGAGTACATAGAGAGACAGGGTGTTAGAGAGTACATAGAGAGACTAGAGAGTACATAGAGACTGGGTGGTAGAGAGTACATAGAGAGACAGGGTGTTAGAGAGTACATAGAGAGACCTGGGTGTTAGAGAGTACATAGACTGGGTGTTAGAGAGTACATAGAGAGACTGGGTGATAGTTAGAGAGTACATAGAGAGACTGGGTGTTAGAGAGTACATAGAGAGACTGGGTGTTAGAGAGTACATAGAGAGAGCTGGGTGTTAGAGAGTACATAGAGAGACTAGGGTGTTAGAGAGTACATAGAGAGACTGGGTGATAGAGAGTACATAGAGAGACTGGGTGTTAGAGAGTACATAGAGGAGACTAGAGAGTACATAGAGAGACAGGGTGATAGAGAGTACATAGAGAGACTGTAAGAGAGTACAGAGAGACTGGGTGTTAGAGAGTACATAGAGAGACTGGGTGTTAGAGAGTACATAGAGACTATGGGTGTTAGAGAGTACATAGAGAGATGGGTGTTAGGGAGAGTACATAGAGAGACTGGGTATTAGAAGGAAATTACATAGAGAGACAGGGGTGTTAGAGAGTACATAGAGAGACTGGGTGTTAGAGAGTACAGAGAGACTGGGTATTAGATAGAGGTACATAGAGAGACTGGGTATTAGAGAGTACATAGAGAGACTGGGTGTATAGGAGAGTACATAGAGAGACTGGAGTATGAGTACATAGAGAGACTGGGAGTTACATAGAGACAGGGCATCGAGAGTACATAGAGAGATTGGGGTATTAGAGAGTACATAGAGAGACAGGGGTATTAGAGAGTACATAGAGACTGGGTGTTAGAGAGTACATAGAGAGACTGGAGTGTTAGAGAGTATATAGAGACTGCATGAGAGAGTACATAGAGAGACAGGTGTTAGAGAGTACATAGAGAGACTGGGTATTAGAGAGTACAGAGAGACTGGGTATTAGAGAGTACATAGAGAGACTGGGTGTTAGAGAGTACATAGAGAGAGGGTATAGAGAGTACACATAGAGACTAGAGAGTACATAGAGAGACAGGGTATTAGAGAGTACATAGAGAGACAGGGTATTAGAGAGCACATAGAGAGACTGGGTGTTAGAGAGTACATAGAGACTGGAGTATTAGAAAGTACATAGAGAGACAGGGTGTTAGAGAGTACATAGAGAGACTGGGTGTTAGAGAGGGTATAGAGAGACTGGGTGTTAGAGAGTACATAGAGAGACTGGGGTATTAGAGAGTACATAGAGACTGGGTGTTAGAGAGTACATAGAGACAGGGGTATTAGAGAGTACATAGAGAGACTGGGTGTTAGAGAGTACATAGAGAGACTGGGTATTAGAGAGTGCATAGAGAGACAGTATTAGAGAGTACATAGAGAGACTGGGTGTTAGAGAGTACATAGAGAGACTGGGTAATAGAGAGTACATAGAGAGACTAGATACAGGAGAGACAGGTGTTAGAGAGTACATAGAGAGACTGGGTGTTAGAGAGCACAGAGAGACTGGGTGATAGAGAGTACATAGAGAGACAGGGTGTTAGAGAGTATATAGAGACTAGAGAGTAACAGAGATCATATGTTAGAGAGTACATGGCGAGAGATATGTGTTAGAGTACATAGAGAGACTGGGTGATAGAGAGTACATAGAGAGATCAGAGGAGAGCTATAGAGATAGTTAGGTGTAGAGAGCACATAGAGAGACTTAGAGAGTACATAGAGACTGGGTGTTAGAGAGTACATAGAGAGACAGGGTGTTAGAGAGTATATAGAGAGACTGGGTGTTAGAGAGTACATAGAGAGACCAGAGCAGTTAGAGACAGGTATTAGAGAGCACAGAGAGACTTGGTGTTAGAGAGTATATAGAGACTGGGTGTTAGAGAGTAAGGATAGAGAGACTGGGTGTTAGAGGGTAGAGCAGATAGACTAGAGAGTACATAGAGACTGGGTGTGAGAGAGTACAAAGAGAGACAGGGTGTTAGAGAGTACATAGAGAGACTGGGTGTTAGAGAGTACATAGAGAGACTGGGTGTTAGAGAGTACATAGAGAGACTGGGTATTAGAAAGTACATAGAGAGACAGGGTGTTAGAGAGTACATAGAGAGACTGGACTAGTTAGAGTACATAGAGAGACTGGGTGTTAGAGAGTACATAGAGAGACTGGGTATTAGAGAGTACATAGAGACTGGGTATGTTAGAGTACATATAGAGACTGGGTATTAGAGTACATAGAGAGACAGGGTGTTAGAGAGTACATAGAGAGACTGGGTGTTAGAGAGTACATAGAGAGACTGGGTGTTAAGAGAGTACATAGAGAGACTGGGTGTTAGAGAGTACATAGAGAGACTCTGGGTATAGAGAGTACATAGAGAGGAACTGGGTGTTAGAGAGTACATAGAGAGACAGGGTGTTAGAGAGTACATAGAGACTGGGTGTTAGAGAGTACATAGAGAGGAGAGACGGGGTGTTAGGAGGGAGCACATAGAGAGACTAGAGAGTACATAGAGACAGGGTGTTAGAGAGTACATAGAGAGACTGGGTGTTAGAGAGTACATAGAGAGACTGGGTGAGAGAGTACATAGAGAGACTGGGTATTAGAGAGTACATAGAGAGACTGGGTATTAGAGAGTACATAGAGAGACTGGGTATTAGAGAGTACACAGAGACTGGGTGATAGAGAGTACATAGAGAGACAGGGTGTTAGAGAGTACATAGAGAGACAGGGTGATAGAGAGTACATAGAGAGACTGGGTATTAGAGAGTACATAGAGAGACAGGGTGTTAGAGAGTACATAGAGAGACTGGGTGTTAGAGAGTACATAGAGAGACAGGGTGTTAGAGAGTACATAGAGAGACGGGGTGATTAGAGAGTACATAGAGACTGGGTGTTAGAGAGTACATAGAGAGACAGGGTGTTAGAGAGTACATAGAGAGACTGGGTTAAAGAGTACACAGAGAGACCTGGGTATAGAGAGTACATAGAGAGACAGGGTGTTAGAGAGTACATAGAGAGACAGGTGTTAGAGAGGCACATAGAGACTGGGTATTAGAGAGTACATAGAGACTGGGTGTTAGAGAGTACATAGAGAGACTGGGTGTTAGAGAGTTTACATAGAGAGACTGGGTGTTAGAGAGTACATAGAGAGACTGGGTGTTAGAGAGTACAGAGACTGGGTAGTTATAGAGTACATAGAGAGACTGGGTGCTAGAGAGTACATAGAGAGACAGGGTATTAGAGAGTACATAGAGAGACTGGGGTGTTAGAGAGTACATAGAGACTGGGTGTTAGAGAGTACATAGAGAGACAGGGTATTAGAGAGTACATAGAGAGACTGGGTAATTAGAGAGTACATAGAGAAACTGGGTGTTAGAGAGTACATAGAGAGACTGGGTGTTAGAGAGTACATAGAGAGACTGGGTGTTAAGAGTACATAGAGAGACTGGGTGTTAGAGAGTACATAGAGACAAAGATTAGAGAGTACATAGAGAGACAGGGTATTAGAGAGTACATAGAGAGGACTGGGTATGTTAGAGGTACATAGAGAGACTGGGTGTTAGAGAGTAATATACAGAGACTAGAGAGTACATAGGAGACAGGGTATTAGAGAGTACATAGAGAGACTGGGTGTTAGAGAGTACATAGAGAGACAGGTAAGAGAGTACATAGAGAGACAGGGTGTTAGAGAGTACATAGAGAGACTGGGTGTTAGAGAGTACATAGAGAGACTGGGTGTTAGAGAGTACATAGAGAGACTGGGTATTAGAGTACATAGAGAGACTGGGTGTTAGAGAGTACATAGAGAGACTGGGTGTTAGAGAGTACATAGAGAGACAGAGGTATTAGAGAGTACATAGAGAGACTGGGTGTTAGAGAGTACATAGAGAGACTGGGTATTAGAGATAGAGAGACTAGAGAGTACATAGAGAGACAGGTGTATTAGAGAGTACAGAGAGACTGGGTATTAGAGAGTACATAGAGACTGGGTATTAGAGAGTACATAGAGAGACTGGGTATTAGAGAGTACATAGAGAGACATGGGTATTAGAGTACATAGAGAGACTGGGTAGAGAGTACATAGAGAGACTGGGTGTTAGAGAGTACATAGAGAGACTGGGTGTTAGAGAGTACATAGAGAGACTGGGTGTTAGAGAGTACATAGAGAGACTGGGTATTATGGCAGTACATATAGAGACTGGTATTAGAGAGTACATAGAGAGACATAGGGGGCATTAGAGAGTACATAGAGAGACTGGGTGTTAAGAGTACATAGAGAGACTGGGTGTTAGAGTGTGACATAGAGAGACTCAGAGAAAGCATAGAGACAGGGTAATAGAGAGTACATAGAGAGACTGGGTGAGAGAGTACATAGAGACTGGGTGTTAGAGAGTACATAGAGAGACTGGGTGTTAGAGAGAACATAGAGAGACTGGGTATAGAGAGTACATAGAGACTGGGTATTAGAGAGTACATAGAGACAAGAGTGAGAGTACATAGAGAGACTGGGTGTTAGAGAGTACATAGAGAGACTGGGTATTAGAGAGTACATAGAGACTGGGTATTAGAGAGCATAGAGAGACTGGGTATAGAGAGTAGTATATAGAGACTGAGATAGAGAGTACATAGAGACATGGGTGTATTAGAGAGTACATAGAGAGACTGGGTGTTAGAGAGTACATAGAGACTGGGTATTAGAGATACATTAGTAGAGACAGGGGTATTAGAGAGTACAGAGAGACAGGGTGTTAGAGAGTACATAGAGAGACTGGGGTTAGAGAGTACATAGAGACTGGGTATTAGAGAGTACATAGAGAGACTGGGTGTTAGAGAGTACATAGAGAGACTGGGTGTATTAGAGAGTACATAGAGAGAGGCAGGTATTAGAGAGTACATAGAGACTGGGTATTAGAGAGTACATAGAGAGACTGGGTGTTAGAGTACATACAGAGACAGGGTGTTAGAGAGTACATAGAGAGACTGGGTGTTAGAGAGTACATAGAGAGACTGGGTTAGAGAGTACATAGAGAGACTGGGTGTTAGAGAGTACATAGAGAGACAGGGTATTAGAGAGAGAGAGACTAGAGTTAGAGAGACAAAGAGACTTAGAGAGTACATAGAGACAGGGTATTAGAGAGTACATAGAGAGACTGGGTGTTAGAGAGCATAGAGACTGGGAGACTGGGTGTAGAGAGACATAGAGAGACTGGTTAGAGAGTACATAGAGAGACAGGTATGTTAGAGAGTACATAGAGAGACTAGAGAGTACAGAGAGACTGGGTATTAGAGAGTACATAGAGAGGTGGGTGTTAGAGTACATAGAGAGACTGGGTATTAGAGAGTACATAGAGACTGGGTTTAGAGAGATACCAGAGAGACGGTAAGAGAGTACATAGAGAGACTGAGTGTTAGAGAGTACATAGAGAGACTGGGTGTTAGAGAGTACATAGAGACTGGGTATTAGAGAGTACACAGAGAGACAGGTATAGAGAGTGTTAGATACATAGACTGGGTATGTGTTAGAGAGTACATAGAGAGACTGGGTGTTAGAGAGTACATAGAGAGACTGGGTGTTAGAGAGTACATAGAGACTGAGAGAGAGATAAGAGACTGTATAGAGAGTACATAGAGAGACAGGGTGTTAGAGAGTACATAGAGAGACTGTATAGAGAGTACATGAGAGACTGGGTATTAGAGAGTACATAGAGAGATGGTGTTAGAGAGTACATGTAGAGACTGGTATTGAGTACATAGAGAGACAGGGTGTTAGAGAGTACAGAGAGACTGGGTATTAGAGAGTACATAGAGAGACTGGCATAGAGAGGTGTTAGGATACATAGAGAGTATTAGAGAGTACATAGAGAGACTGGGTAGTTAGAGAGTACATAGAGAGACTGGGTGTTAGAGAGTACATAGAGAGACTAGAGAATAGAGTATATTAGAGAGAGAGAGAGGTGTTAGAGAGTACATAGAGAGACTGGGTATTAGAGAGTATATAGAGAGTATTAGAGAGTACATAGAGAGACTGGGTGTTAGAGTACAGAGAGAAGGAGAGACTAGAGAGTACAGAGAGACTGGGTGAGAGAGAGTACATAGAGAGACAGGGTGTTAGAGAGTACATAGAGAGACTGGGTATTAGAGTACAGTAGAGAGACTGGGTGTTAGAGAGTACATAGAGAGACTGGGTGTTAGAGAGTACATAGAGAGACAGGGTGTTAGAGAGTACAGAGAGAGATAGAGAGACATAGAGACTGGGTGTTAGAGTACATAGAGAGACAGGTATAGAGAGTACATAGAGAGACTGGGTATTAGAGAGTACATAGAGACTGGGTATTAGAGAGTACATAGAGACAGGGTGTTAGAGAGTACATAGAGAGACTGGGTGTTAGAGAGTACATAGAGAGACTGGGTGTTAGAGAGTACATAGAGAGACTGGTGTTAGAGAGTACATAGAGACTGGTATTAGAGAGTATAGAGAGACTGGGTGTTAGAGAGTACATAGAGAGACTGGGTGTTAGAGAGTACATAGAGAGACTGGGTATTAGAGAGTACATAGAGAGACTGGGTATTAGAGAGTACATAGAGAGACAGGGTATTAGAGAGTGCATAGAGAGACTGGGTGTTACAGAGTACATAGAGAGACTGGGTATTAGAGAGTACATAGAGAGACTGGAGAGTACATAGAGAGACTGGGTGTTAGAGAGTACATAGAGAGACTGGGTATTAGAGAGCATAGAGAGACTGTATAGAGAGTACATAGAGAGACAAGAGAGTACAGAGAGACCTAGAGAGTACATAGAGAGACTGGGTAAGAGAGTACATAGAGAGACTATGTTAGAGAGTACATAGAGAGACTGGGTATTAGAGAGTACATAGAGAGACAGAGACTATTAGAGAGTACATAGAGAGACTGGGTGTTAGAGAGTACATAGAGAGACTGGGTGTTAGAGAGTACATAGAGAGAGGGTGTTAGAGAGTACATAGAGAGACTGGGTAGAGAGTACATAGAGAGACTAGGTATTAGAGAGTACAGAGAGAGACAGTGTATTAGAGTAGTACAGAGAGACTGGGTGTTAGAGAGTACATAGAGAGACTGGGTGTTAGAGAGTACATAGAGAGACTGGGTATAGAGAGTACATAGAGAGACTGGTAGTTAGAGAGTACATAGAGAGACTGGGTATGGGTGAGAGAGTACATAGAGACTGGGTGTTAGAGAGTACATACTAGAGAGAGACAAAGAGAGAGTACAGAGACAGGTATTAGAGAGTACATAGAGAGACTGGGTGTTAGAGAGTACATAGAGAGACTGGGTGTTAGAGAGTACATAGAGAGACTGGGTGTTAGAGAGTACATAGAGAGACTGGGTGTTAGAGAGTACATAGAGAGACTGGGTGTTAGAGAGCATAGAGAGACTGTTAGAGAGTACATAGAGAGACTGGGTATTAGAGAGTACATAGAGAGACTGGGAGAGAGTACATAGAGAGACAGGGTGTTAGAGAGTACATAGAGAGACTGGGTGTTAGAGAGTACATAGAGAGACAAGGTTAGAGAGTACATAGAGAGACTGGGTGTAGAGAGATACATAGAGAGACTGGGTGTTAGAGAGTACATAGAGAGACTGTGTATAGAGAGCATAGAGAGACTGGGTATTAGAGAGTACAGAGAGAGACTAGAGAGTACATAGAGTGGGTGTTAGAGAGACATAGAGACAGGGTGTTAGAGAGTACATAGAGAGACTGGGTATTAGAGAGTACATAGAGACTGGGTGTTAGAGAGTACATAGAGAGACTGGGTGTAGAGAGTACATAGAGAGACTGGGTGTTAGAGAGTACATAGAGAGACTGGGTGTTAGAGAGTACATACAAAGAGACTGGGTATTAGAGAGTACATAGAGAGACAGGTGTAGAGAGTACATAGAGAGACGGGGTATTAGAGAGTACATAGAGACTGGGTATTAGAGAGTACATAGAGAGACAGGGTATGTTAGAGAGTACATAGAGAGACTGGGTGTTAGAGAGTACATAGAGAGACTGGGTATTAGAGAGTACATAGAGAGACTAGAGAGTACATAGAGACAGGTGTTAGAGAGTACATAGAGAGACTGGGGCATAGAGAGTACATAGAGAGACAGAGGACTGGGAGAGAGTACATAGAGAGACTGGGTGTTAGAGAGTACATAGAGACAGGTATTAGAGAGTACATAGAGAGACTGGGTGTTAGAGAGTACATAGAGAGACTGGGTATTAGAGAGTACATAGAGAGACATATTGTTAGAGAGATAGAGAGACGGGGTATTAGTACATAGAGAGACTGGGTATTAGAGAGTACATAGAGAGACTGGGTATTAGAGAGTACATAGAGAGACTAATTAGAGAGTACATAGAGACTGGGTGAGAGTACATAGAGAGACTAGAGAGTACATAGAGAGACAGGGTGTTAGAGAGTACATAGAGAGACTGGGTGTTAGAGAGTACATAGAGACTGGGTGTTAGAGAGTACATAGAGAGACTGGGTGTTAGAGAGTACATAGAGAGACTGGGTGTTAGAGAGTACATAGAGAGACTGGGTGTTAGAGAGTACATAGAGACTGGGTATAGAGAGTACATAGAGAGACTGGGTGTTAGAGAGTACATAGAGAGACTGGGTATTAGAGAGTACATAGAGAGACTGGGTATTAGAGAGTACATAGAGACTGGGTGTTAGAGAGTACATAGAGAGACAGGGTGTTAGAGAGTACATAGAGAGACTGGGTGTTAGAGAGTACATAGAGAGACTGGGTATTAGAGAGTACATAGAGAGATTAGAGAGTACATAGAGACTGGGTATTAGAGAGTACATAGAGAGACTGGGTGTTAGAGAGTACATAGAGAGACTGGGTATTAGAGAGTATATAGAGAGACTGGGTGTTAGAGAGTACATAGAGAGACTGGGTATTAGAGAGTACATAGAGAGACTGGGTATTAGAGAGTACATAGAGAGACTGGGTGTTAGAGAGTACATAGAGAGACTGGGTGTTTAGAGTACATAGAGAGACTGGGTGTTAGAGAGTATAGAGAGACTGGGTGTTAGAGAGTACATAGAGAGACTGGGTATTAGAGAGTACATAGAGAGACTAGAGAGTATAGAGAGACAGGGTATTAGAGAGTACATAGAGAGACTGGGTGTTAGAGAGTACAGAGACTAATTAGAACATAGAGAGACTGTATAGAGAGTACATAGAGAGGGTGTTAGAGAGTACATAGAGAGACTGGGTGAGAGTACATAGAGACTGGGTGTTAGAGAGTACATAGAGAGACTGGGTGTTAGAGAGTACATAGAGAGACAGGGTATTAGAGAGTACATAGAGAGACTGGTGTTAGAGAGTACATAGAGAGACTGGGTGTTAGAGAGTACATAGAGAGACTGGGTGTTAGAGAGTACATAGAGAGACTAGAGAGTACATAGAGAGACTGGGTGTTAGAGAGTACATAGAGAGACTGGGTGTTAGAGAGTACATAGAGAGACTAGAGAGTACATAGAGAGACTGGGTGTTAGAGAGTACATAGAGAGACTGGGTATTAGAGAGTACATAGAGAGACTGGGTGTTAGAGAGTACATAGAGAGACTGGGTATTAGAGAGTACATAGAGAGACAGGGTATTAGAGAGTACATAGAGAGACTACAGTTAGAGAGACTGGGTATTAGAGAGTACATAGAGAGACTGGGTGTTAGAGAGTACATAGAGAGACTGGGTGTTAGAGAGTATAGAGAGACTGGGTGTTAGAGAGTACAGAGAGACTGGGTGTTAGAGAGTACATAGAGAGACTGGGTGTTAGAGAGTACATAGAGAGACTCGAGAGTACATAGAGAGACTGGGTGTTAGAGAGTACATAGAGAGACTGGGTATTAGAGAGTACATAGAGAGACTGGGTGTTAGAGAGTACATAGAGAGACTGGGTGTTAGAGAGTACATAGAGAGACTGGGTGTTAGAGAGTACATAGAGAGACAGGGTGTTAGAGAGTACATAGAGAGACTGGGTATTAGAGAGTACATAGAGAGACTGGGTGTTAGAGAGTACATAGAGAGACTGGGTGTTAGAGAGTACATAGAGAGACTGGGTGTTAGAGAGTACATAGAGAGACTGGGTATTAGAGAGTACATAGAGAGACTGGGTGTTAGAGAGTACATAGAGAGACTGGGTGTTAGAGAGTACATAGAGAGACTGGGTAGTTAGAGAGCAGAGAGACTGAGAGACATAGAGAGACTGGGTATAGGAGAAAGAGAGAGATGTTAGAGAGTACATAGAGAGACTAGAGAGTACATAGAGAGACTGGGTATTAGAGAGTACATAGAGAGACTGGGTAAGAGAGTACATAGAGAGACTGGGTGTTAGAGAGTACATAGAGAGACAGGGTGTTAGAGAGTACATAGAGAGAGAGACTAGAGAGTACATAGAGACTGGGTATTAGAGTACATAGAGAGACTGGGTGTTAGAGAGTACATAGAGAGACTGGGTGTTAGAGAGTACATAGAGAGACTGGGTGTTAGAGAGTACATAGAGAGACTGGGTGTTAGAGATACATAGAGACTGGGTGTTAGAGAGTACATAGAGAGACTAGAGAGTAGAGAGAGAGGACTAGAGAGTACATAGAGAGACTAGAGAGTACATAGAGAGACTGGGTGTAGAGAGTACATAGAGAGACTGGGTGATTAGAGAGTACATAGAGAGACTGGGTGTTAGAGAGTACATAGAGAGACTGGGTGTTAGAGAGTACATAGAGACTAGAGTACATAGAGACTGGGTAGAGAGAGTACATAGAGAGACTGGGTATTAGAGAGTACATAGAGAGACTGGGTGTTAGAGAGTACATAGAGAGACTGGGTATTAGAGAGTACAGAGAGACTGGGTAGGTTGAGAGTAGCAGAGAGACTGGGTGTTAGAGAGTACATAGAGAGACTGGGTATTAGAGAGTACATAGAGAGACTGGGTGTTAGAGAGTACATAGAGAGACTGGGTATTAGAGAGTACATAGAGAGACTGGGTTAGAGAGTACATGAGAGACTAGAGAGTTAGAGAGAGACAGGTGTAGAGGACATAGAGAGACGTGTTAGAGAGTACATAGAGAGACAGGTTGAGAGTACATAGAGAGACTGGGTGTTAGAGAGTACATAGAGAGACTGGGTGTTAGAGAGTACATAGAGAGACTGGGTGTTAGAGAGTACAGAGACTGGGTATTAGAGTACATAGAGAGACGGGTGTTAGAGAGTACATAGAGAGACTGGGTGTTAGAGAGTACATAGAGAGACAGGTGTTAGAGAGTACATAGAGAGACTGGGGTTAGAGAGTACATAGAGAGACTGGGTAGAGAGTACATAGAGAGAGGGTGTTAGAGAGTACATAGAGAGACTGGGTTAGAGAGTACATAGAGACTGGGTTAGAGAGTACATAGAGAGACTGGGTGTTAGAGTACAGAGAGACAGGGTATTAGAGAGTATAGAGAGTGTTAGAGAGTACATAGAGAGACTGGGTGTTAGAGAGCATAGAGAGACAGGTATAGAGAGTACATAGAGAGACTGGGTGTTAGAGAGTACATAGAGAGACTGGGTGTTAGAGAGTACATAGAGAGACGGGGTTAGAGAGTACATAGAGAGACAGGGTGTTAGAGAGTACATAGAGAGACTAGAGAGTACATAGAGACTGGGTGTTAGAGAGTACATAGAGAGACAGGGTATTAGAGAGTACATAGAGAGACTGGGTGTTAGAGAGTACATAGAGACTGGGTGTTAGAGAGTACATAGAGAGAGACTGGGTGTTAGAGAGTACATAGAGAGACTGGGTGTTAGAGTACATAGAGAGACTGGGTGTTAGAGAGTACATAGAGAGACTGGGTGTTAGAGAGTACATAGAGAGACTGGGTATTAGAGAGTACATAGAGAGACTGGGTGTTAGAGAGTACATAGAGAGACTGGGTATTAGAGAGTACATAGAGAGACTAGAGTACAGAAAACAGAATAGAGAGTACATAGAGAGACTGGTGTTAGAGAGTACATAGAGAGACAGAAGATAGAGAGAGAGACTGGGATAGAGAGTATAGAGAGACAGGTGTTAGAGAGTACATAGAGAGACTGGGTGTTAGAGAGTACATAGAGAGACTGGGTGTTAGAGAGTACATAGAGAGACTGGGTGTTAGAGAGTACATAGAGAGACTGGGTGTTAGAGAGTACATAGAGAGACTGGGTGTTAGAGAGTACATAGAGAGACAGGGTATTAGAGAGTACATAGAGAGACTGGGTATTAGAGAGTACATAGAGAGACTGGGTGTTAGAGAGTACATAGAGAGACTAGAGAGTACATAGAGACAGGGTTTAGAGAGTACATAGAGAGACTGGTGTTAGAGAGTACAGAGACTGGGTGTTAGAGAGTACATAGAGAGACTGGGTGTTAGAGAGTACATAGAGAGACTAGAGTACAGAGACTGGGTGTTAGAGAGTACATAGAGAGACTGGGTGTTAGAGAGTACATAGAGAGACTGGGTGTTAGAGAGTACATAGAGAGACTGGGTATTAGAGAGCATAGAGAGACAGTGTTAGAGAGTACATAGAGAGACTGGGTATAGAGAGTACATAGAGAGACTAGGTGTTAGAGATAGACAGAGAGTACATAGAGAGACTGGGTGTTAGAGAGTACATAGAGAGACTGGGTGTTAGAGAACATAGAGAGACTGGGTGTTAGAGAGTACAGAGAGACTGGGTGTTAGAGAGAGAGACTGGGTATTAGAGAGTACATAGAGACTGGGTGTTAGAGAGTACATAGAGAGACTGGGGTTAGAGAGTACATAGAGAGACTGGGTGTTAGAGTACATAGAGACAGGTGTTAGAGAGTACATAGAGAGACTGGGTGTTAGAGAGTACATAGAGAGACTGGGTGTTAGAGAGTACATAGAGAGACTGGGTGTTAGAGAGTACATAGAGAGACTGGTGTTAGAGAGTACATAGAGAGACTGGGTGTTAGAGAGTACATAGAGAGACAGGGTGTTAGAGAGTACATAGAGAGACTGGGTGTTAGTTAGAGTACATAGAGAGACTGGGTGTTAGAGAGTACATAGAGAGACTAGAGAGTACATAGAGAGACAGGGTATAGAGAGTACATAGAGAGACTGGGTGTTAGAGAGTACATAGAGACTGGGTGTTAGAGAGTACATAGAGAGACTGGGTGTTAGAGAGTACATAGAGAGACTGGGAGTACATAGAGACTGAGTAGGGTGGTGTTAGAGAGTACATAGAGAGACTGGGTATTAGAGAGTACATAGAGAGACTGGGTGTTAGAGACACATAGAGAGACTGGGTATTAGAGTACATAGAGAGACTGGGTGTTAGAGAGTACATAGAGAGACTGGGTATTAGAGAGTACATAGAGAGACTAGAGAGTACATAGAGAGACTGGGTGTTAGAGAGTACATAGAGAGACAGGTACAGGGAGAGAGTACATAGAGAGACTGGGTGTTAGAGAGTACATAGAGAGACTGGGTGTTAGAGAGTACAGAGAGACTGGGTGTTAGAGAGTACATAGAGAGACTGGGTGTTAGAGAGTACATAGAGAGACTGGGTGTTAGAGAGTACATAGAGAGACTGGGTGTTAGAGAGTACATATAGAGACTGGGTGTTAGAGAGTACATAGAGAGAGAGGGTGTTAGAGAGTACATAGAGAGACTGGGTGTTAGAGAGTACATAGAGAGACTGGGTGTTAGAGAGTACATAGAGAGACTGGGTGTTAGAGAGTACATAGAGAGACTGGGGTAGAGAGTACATAGAGAGACTGGGTGTTAGAGAGTACATAGAGAGACTGGGTGTTAGAGAGTACATAGAGACTGGGTAAGAGAGTACATAGAGAGACTGGGTGTTAGAGAGTAGTACATTGAGAGACTAGAGAGTATAGAGAGACTGGGTGTTAGAGAGTACATAGAGAGACAGTAGAGAGTACATAGAGACTGGGTGAGAGTACATGGAGAGATGTGTAGAGAGTACATAGAGAGACTGGGTGTTAGAGAGTACATAGAGAGACTGGGTGTTAGAGAGTACATAGAGAGACTGGGTGTTAGAGAGTACATAGAGAGACTGGGTGTTAGAGAGTACATAGAGAGACTGGGTATTAGAGAGTACATAGAGACTGGGTGTTAGAGAGTACATAGACTGGGTGTTAGAGAGTACATAGAGAGACTGGGTGTTAGAGAGTACATAGAGAGACTGGGTATTAGAGAGTACATAGAGACTGGGTGTTAGAGAGTACATAGAGAGACTGGGTGTTAGAGAGTACATAGAGAGACTGGGTGTTAGAGAGTACATAGAGAGACTGGGTGTTAGAGAGTACATAGAGAGACTGGGTAGAGAGTACATAGAGACTGGGTGTTAGAGAGTACATAGAGAGACTGGGTGTTAGAGAGTACATAGAGAGACAGGTGTTAGAGAGTACATAGAGAGACTGGGTTAGAGAGTACATAGAGAGACTGGGTGTTAGAGAGTACAGAGAGACTGGGTGTTAGAGAGTACATAGAGAGACTGGGTGTTAGAGAGTACATAGAGAGACTGGGTGTTAGAGAGTACATAGAGAGACTAGAGAGTACATAGAGAGACTGGGTGTTAGAGAGTACATAGAGAGACTGGGTGTTGAGAGTACATAGAGAGACAGGGTGTTAGAGAGTACATAGAGAGACTGGGTGTTAGAGAGTACATAGAGAGACAGTATTAGAGAGTACATAGAGAGACTGGGTGTTAGAGAGTACATAGAGAGACTGGGTGTTAGAGAGTACATAGAGACAGGGTATTAGAGAGTACATAGAGAGACTGGGTGTTAGAGAGTACATAGAGAGACTGGGTGTTAGAGAGTATAGAGAGAAAAGAACAGAGAGAGACTGGGTGTTAGAGAGTACATAGAGAGACTGGGTGTTAGAGAGTACATAGAGAGACTGGGTGTTAGAGAGTACATAGAGAGACTAGAGAGTACATAGAGAGAAGGGTTGAGAGTACATAGAGAGACTGGGTGTTAGAGAGTACATAGAGAGACTGGTGAGAGAGTACATAGAGAGATTAGTTAGAGAGTACATAGAGAGACAGGGTATTAGAGAGTACATAGAGAGACTGGGTGTTAGAGAGTACATAGAGACTGGGTGTTAGAGAGTACATAGAGAGACTGGGTGTAGAGAGTACATAGAGAGACTGGGTGTTAGAGAGTACATAGAGAGACTGGGTATTAGAGAGTACATAGAGAGACTGGGTGTTAGAGAGTACATAGAGAGACTGGGTGTTAGAGAGTAGAGAGAGAGGACTGGGAGAGAGTAGAGAGACTGGGTATTAGAGAAGATAGAGAGTGTTAGAGTACATAGAGACTGGGTGTTAGAGAGTACATAGAGAGACTGGGTGTTAGAGAGTACATAGAGAGACTGGGTGTTAAGAGAGTACATAGAGAGACTGGGTGTTAGAGAGTACATAGAGAGACTGGGTATTAGAGAGTACATAGAGAGACTGGGTGTTAGAGAGTACATAGAGAGACTGTTAGAGAGTACATAGAGAGACTGGGTGTTAGAGAGTACATAGAGACTGGGTGTTAGAGAGTACATAGAGACTGGGTATTAGAGAGATAGAGAGGTGTTAGAGAGTACATGAGACTAGAGAGAGTACATGGTGTTAGAGAGTACATAGAGAGACTGGGTGTTAGAGTATACATAGAGACTGGGTGTTAGAGAGTACATAGAGAGACTGGGTGTTAGAGTACATAGAGAGACAGGGTATAGAGAGCATATAGAGACTGGGTGTTAGAGAGTACATAGAGACTGGGTGTTAGAGACATAGAGAGACTGGGTGTTAGAGAGACATAGAGAGACTGGGTGTTAGAGAGTACATAGAGAGACTGGGTATTAGAGAGTACATAGAGAGACTGGGTGTTAGAGAGTACATAGAGAGACTGGGTGTTAGAGAGTACATAGAGAGACTAGAGTACAGAGAGACTGGGTGTTAGAGAGTACATAGAGAGACTGGGTGTTAGAGAGTACATAGAGAGATAGAGAGTACATAGAGAGACTGGGTGTTAGAGAGTACATAGAGAGACTGGGTGTTAGAGAGTACATAGAGAGACTGGGTGTTAGAGAGTACATGAGAGACTGGGTGTTAGAGAGTACATAGAGAGACAGGGTGTTAGAGTAAGTAGAATTAGAGTACATAGAGACTGGGTGTTAGAGAGTACATAGAGAGACTGGGTGTTAGAGAGTACATAGAGAGACTGGGTGTTAGAGAGTACATAGAGACTGGGTGTTAGAGAGTACATAGAGAGACTGGGTGTTAGAGAGTACATAGAGAGACTGGGTGTTAGAGAGTACATAGAGAGACTAGAGAGTACATAGAGACTGGGTGTTAGAGAGTACATAGAGAGAGATTAGAGAGAGTACATAGAGAGACTGGGTGTTAGAGAGTACATAGAGAGACTGGGTGTTAGAGAGTACATAGAGAGACTGGGTGTTAGAGAGTACATAGAGAGACTGGGTGTTAGAGAGTACATAGAGAGACTGGGTGTTAGAGAGTACAGAGAGACTGGGTGTTAGAGAGTACATAGAGAGACTAGGGTGTTAGAGAGAGTACATAGAGAGACTGGGTGTTAGAGAGTACATAGAGAGACTGGGTGTTAGAGAGTACATAGAGAGACAGGTATTAGAGAGTACATAGAGACTGGGTGTTAGAGAGTAGAGTAGAGAGACTGGGTGTTAGAGAGTACATAGAGAGACTAGAGAGTACATAGAGAGACTGGGTGTTAGAGAGTACATAGAGAGACTAGAGAGCATATAGAGAGACTAGAGAGTACATAGAGAGACTGGGTGTTAGAGAGTACATAGAGAGACTGGGTGTTAGAGAGTACATAGAGAGACTGGGTGTTAGAGAGTACATAGAGAGACTGGGTGTTAGAGAGTACATAGAGAGACATGTTAGAGAGTACAGAGACTGTGTTAGAGAGTACATAGAGAGACTGGGTGTTAGAGAGTACATAGAGAGACTGGGTATTAGAGAGTACATAGAGAGACTGGGTGTTAGAGAGTACATAGAGAGACAGGGTGGAGAGTACATAGAGAGACAGGTATTAGAGAGTACATAGAGAGACTAGAGAGCATAGAGAGATAGAGAGCATAGAGAGACTAGAGAGTACATAGAGAGACTGGGTGTAGGATTAAAAACAGCAGACAGCTGATCTAATGAGAGATTATTTCTATCTTCATTACTCCTAGGCAGAGCTATAAAGGTGTTGTGCGCGATTTGCTTTTTAGGTACTTCTTCCCAATCTGGGCAACTCTTTCGGCGCCCTTCCTAGTTTGACGCTCCCAGGTGGCCCCCACAACCGTACCATTCCTACGCCACTTGTCTGGGCACACAATGTAGGGTGATAGTCTTACTTATGAAATAGGTCTGGTTTTTTTAATACTACACAAGGCCAGTTCATTACTTTCCTTTTTACACCGGGGCCAAATATGTTTTTATTTTATATTTTCTAGTAATTTTCAGTACTGCTGTAAGAGGAACATGACGAAGTAGAACTCAAGTGTTTCTATAAGCTCGGCATAGGAAAGGATTGTGTGGTTAGCACAACGCCCAGCCGCCCTACTTTTCCCCAAACTTAAAGTCAGGTACCAATTTAAAAGCTGGGGTGGGACTTGTTGACGATTTTGAAACACAATTACAGAGGATCGAACCCATGACTCTCAGTCAACAGTCGAATAGCACTTGGGACGCATGTCATATAGATAGTACATTATCCATGTTCGTTGGATGTGACGTCAGGTGTTCTCATAACATTGGGTCGCAGGTTACAGAAGTTTGAGAACCTTTCACCAAGTCAGATTTAGCAAACTAGGCTCCAGTTTTAATAGCGCCCTCTTTGGGACATCTTCCGATCCGCTCGAGCGGTCACCAATGAATTTTATGTTTGATACATTAATTCAATGTCCTGCAACTTCAGACTATGGCAAAACCGGAAAGTATTCTCTTAGCCAGTGGTCGGCGAACTTATCAGCCAAAAAGCCAAATATGAACATTACAACAATTAAAAAAAATTTGGGAGCCAAATCTGCTTTTATTACACTAAATAAGCAGTACACTAAATAAGCTGTATACAAAGAAACTCAATGCCAGATGCACTTTAGAGAGCCAGAGACACATGCGGCTCCGGAGCCGCACTTTGCCGACCACTGTCTTAGGTTCAAACATATTGATAAAAGAACCCAGCAGAGGGTTAAATAGTGAAATCAAACACAGATTGAAGTATGAGTTCATGAAAGGCTTATTTAATGTGACACGTGTGCTGGGTTTTCCTTTCTAATTTCAGATCTCCTTGGCGTTCATAAATAATGAATCCTGTCATATTTAAACCAGTCTTACCTGTCACAAAGTTCTGTATTAATGTTAATTTAAACTTCCAGGAGAGTAATTATTTCCAACAACGGCCGCACAAACCTTTTTTTTTAATCTTCCACTTTCGCTGCAGTATATTAAACAGTTACACTAATGTCAACCAACAGGAGATATTAAACAGTTTATGAAGGTATGTCATAACTAACAGTGTATATATTAAATTACATACGTATGCCGTGACAGTGAGTACATAAAAACAGTTTACACGTATGCCGACAGGACAGTGAGTACATAAAACAGTTACACGTATACGACAGGACAGTGAGTACATAAAACAGTTTACACGTATGCCGACAGGACAGTGAGTACATAAAACAGTTTACAGTATGCTGAAGAGGACAGTGATAAGAGAAATAGTTTACACGTATGCCGACCGGACAGTGAGTATTGATAAAATGGTGTTAAGACGTATAATGACAGGACAGAGAGTACATAAAATACACGTATGCCGACAGGACAGTGAGTACATAAAACGACTCACCCAGACTTCACCTGTATAGATTAGGTAGATCCTAGGTAGTCAGTTGAGCATCCATAACGAACGTCTTGATGGTACCCACCTTCGCCGGCAGCATCACAGTGAACTTCATGGTGTCAGGTCGTTGTCCCTGTACCTGCCCACCATTTTCCCTTGTATTGAACATTTTGACCGAACCTATCAGACGTTCGAAGTCATGTCGAGGGGGAAGAAGAAAAAAAGAAGAGAGCTCGATGGTTCCATTAGAGAACTGGGTTGATTCTCACTATTCGCTGTGGGTGTAGGTTTGAGTCTCTTTGAAGCCTGTAAGTGACATGGATACACGGGATTATGGAATCGTTGTCGAGACCCCCCAGAGCAGTGGCGGCGGCTATGTTTTGACATTGGGGAACTGCAAGCACCTGCCCTTTTAGACTTGATATCAACGACAACATTTTATGTGAGCATTCTTTTTCGTCTATATTACTGTACATGTAAAATCCTGATGCTTTATGTCAAAGCCATCGCCCAGTTTATCTAATAGCATTGGCTCTAGCTGTCTTGTTAGCAGCTAAATACAAAAAGAATGTACGAGAGGGGAAGAAAGAGAGTCGGAATAGAGAGCAGAAAGAGAGACTGGGTTTTAGGATTCATCCAGTTTCGGGTGTAGAAGATTATTGCGGGTTTTAAAAGGATTAACATTTACAGATTATCTCGATATGGGAATAACCTGCTTATCCTCACACACAAAAAAGAGACCCACTTAACTACCATTTTAAAAACTCCATTTAATTGTACAACTTTAACGGTCGGCTGGATATATCACCCATCTTTTCTACTCTCACTTTCATTCATTAACACACAAAATACACACACAAACATTTACAAACACACTTAAACACATACACATGCAAACACGTACACAAAACGTTTTCACCCGTTACAGTTTACCTTGGTTACATTACCTTGGTTACAGTTTACCGGTTACAGTTTGTTGGTTATAGTTTACCTTGTTTAGTTTATTTTGCGTTACAGTTTACCTTGGTTGTAAAGGACGAATCTGTTGGCAGACACCAGGCGCTTTAAGTAAAATCCACCTTGGGGAGCCCTGTCTCCCCGTCCCCAAGTGTAGCTGCTGGAGTGAAGTCGGGGTCCGTGTTGCCGTCCACGGCGTTCACAGGAGACCACTCTTCTTGTCGAGATTGCTGCTCTGTGTAACGTGCTGCTTCAGTGCTACGTTTCGTCCTGAAATACATGGGCTTGGCTCAATGATACAGAGGTCGTCTTATGATCTTCGGTAAAAATGTCAACAGGTTGTAAAAATAATGGTATAAACGTCAAAATAGAAAACTCAATAGTAAAAAAAAAATCGGTTGAAAGCTGTGTAAAAAAAAAAAAAAAAAAAAAAAAAAAGGTAACGTTCAGCAGAAAAAAGTCAACAGGAAAAAAAAGTCAGGAAAAGTCAACAGGAAAAAGTCAACAGGGAAAAAAGTCAACAGGAAAAAGTCAACAGGAAAAAAGTCAACAGGAAAAAGTCAACAGGGAAAGTGAACAGGAAAAGTCAACAGGAAAAAGTCAACAGGAAAGTCAACAGAGAAAAAGTCAATAGGGAAAAGTCAACAGGGAAAAAGTCAGCAGGGAAAAGTCAACAGAAAAAGTCAACAGATAAAGTCAACAGGAAAGAAGTCAATAGGAAAAGTCAATAGGAAAATGTCAACAGGGGAAAAATCATCAGATGTAATGTTTTCTGTAGATGAAAGTAAATGAGCAAACTCTCAGCAAACATATAGTAAGTACTTGAACAGCACACCTGGTCTGATGTAATAGGCACAATGCACCTGGTCTGATGTAATAGGCACAATACACCTGGATGATGTAACAGGCACAATGCACCTGGTCTGATGTAATAGGCACAATGCACCTGGTCTGATGTAATAGGCACAATGCACCTGGTCTGATGTAATAGGTACAATGCACCTGGTCTGATGTAACAGGCACAATGCACCTGGTCTGATGTAATAGGCACAATGCACCTGGTCTGATGTAATAGGCACAACACCTTGTCTGATGTAATAGGCACAATGCACCTGGTCTGATGTAATAGGCAATACACATGGTCTGATGTAATAGGTACATTGCACCTGGTCTAATGTAACAGGCAATGCACCTGGTCTGATGTAATAGGCACAATACACGCTGCCCCCAGGATTGACAAACAGTGTATATATATAATATATATCGTATAAACAGAATCCAGGAAAATGAATATCTTTGCAGAAGATGTCATCAGTAATAATTGGACACTTGTTTGTATCGAGAGATCAAAACATGTTCTATTTATATTCTACAATAACACCCAGCGTGTAGCTCAGGATATTAAAAAAATCAAAAAAATATAAAGAAATGTTGTTTTATCAAAATTTCAAAATGAAATAAATTAGCAATAAGAAATGACAATATTAATTATTTCTGACGGCTTTCATTTTATGTATGGCTTGATGTTCCAACTGTTCTCCTTGCAAAGTTTGAAAAATTATCAAATGTACATATAAAAGTTTTATTAAACTCATCCTTTGTATAATGGACAAGACGTTCATGTAGAGGCGTACCTAGGATAGGGGAAACTAATTCAAAACCAGTACAGCTTGATGCACCCCCCAAATAAAATTGTTTACATTAAATATTAGCTACATTATCTCATGTCATGGTGTTGAATGTCAAATGGGGCCCTAAAAAAGGTTGTCTCTGCCCCCCCGTTCCCAAATTATACTAGGTTTGGCACTGCATTCATGTAGCCTTGTTGTATAGCTGTACCTTGGGTGGGGAGGGGGATTTTTAAAATGTATTTCATCTGATAAATCAAGAACTTAGTTGGCAATAAATGATTAAAAAAACATACAAAAGGCAATGTCAAATAATAGAGAGCCTCTGTCAGTATGCCTTGATATATTATTTTTTAAAAATTTCAACAAGAATGAATTTTGTCCTTTATTTAAAAAAAAAAAAAGAAATGTCCAGACTTGTGTAACATAACATTAGTCAGGTTTCCGATATGCTAACACATTTCACTTCATGTCGCAGGATAAACATGGTGAAAAAGAGAAAAACTTTTTTTATAAAAACATAAATTGTTCATTTGATTAATAAATATATTTTAAAAAAACTAAGCCAAAATACAACCAACACAAATTTATTTTACTTAATAATTCTAAGAATATATTCAGATCAGTGGTTGGGGGAAATTCCGTGGTGCTCCTCTTCCATTGGTGCCCCTAATCACGTGATTATTTTACTCACAGGTTAATCCGGTACTCTATGTGTGATAAACAGAGGTAGTGTAATATATACACGTGCATTTAAAAGTAGAATTCGAATTATTAACTAAACTGTTGGCATTATAATTAAAAAATACGAACCAAACAACGCCTGACCTCCACTGACGACCGAACAAAGGGACTGATTCTTACCTTCAACATGACACCTACGGCGACTTTGACATCACAGAAAATATCCACCAACTTTACCATCACACTTCTGCAGGGTTTTCGAGCAATTGGTAGCTCGGACCAAATCTCAGGAAAATTTGTCCAGAATATCAGCAGCTGGAGGACAAAAAAAATTAAGAAAACGTAACTCTGTTGTTGTAAAAAAGGCAGGGCGAGTTGAGGGCCCTTGTTATCAAATACATTCATATTGTAGCTGGGTATATAATACCCTTACCCGGTCTTCTGTTATTATCCTCATCCAGGTGAATATGCCGGGTATCCATATCAGCTCATTGACTCCAGTGTCCCGTGACACGTGTTGTCACATCGTCCAAGAAAGGTCAATGAGCCCATCCGAAGACTTCCACGTCAGCTGACCTTTAGGCCAACTCTCTGTCAATTTTAAGAAAAAAAAAGTTCGCTCATTATTTTTTTTTTGTATTTCTTATTTTTTTTTAAAACTTGAATTAGTATGTATATTATTTGTTTGTTTGTTTTTGATACGTCACGGTACTAGTATAGGGGACATGTATACGTGTCAGTTTAAGACCTTAAAGAGATAGTATTTTGCCTCTACATAAGTATTGGGAAATTAATAATAAAAAGTGCACATTTGTGCTCGGCGATCCTTACCGAAGTCGGAATATCGGAAAAGTCGGAATAGTGGGAATATCGGAACAGTCGGAATAGTGGGAATAGTCAGAGTATCAGCCATAGAAATATTGGAGTAGTGGAATGTCGGAATATCGGAATAGTCGGACTATCGGAATAGTGTGAATAGTCTGGTAACATCGATTTGAAACAGTTCCAGTAAATAACATTGAGCCTTTCAGTGAACTTGGTTTTTATTTTGTTTTTCTTGTAAGATTTCATTTAGCTGACTTATCTGTTTTATCTGAGTTTATTGAAATTGAAATGAATGAGATTGTTTGTTAGTTCAATGGATATAGTTCTTAAAGTCTAAAAACAAATGAAATCTGAGATAGACTAGATGTAAATGAAATGATGTAGAATTGGAATAGCAAATATCAACTTGCGACAAAATATTAAATAATATAAACACATATCTTAGTGTTTTTTTTGAATTACAACCCCATTTATGATTGCGAGTTTCTTGACGACCCCATACAAATATAAAAGAAATAAATTAATATTTTACAAGTAAAAAACATTTTCTGTTGTAATACACCATTTGAGTCGCGACCTATAGTTTAAGAAGCCCCACGAAAGGTAATTACAATAAACGTTTTGAAAACTGAAACTATACACCAATGGTGGTGTTTTTTTTTAATTTTAAAACTATTTTCATATTTAACAGCCTGTGGGGAGAGGGTTTGACTCATGCAATGTTTCTCAGTGAATTGTAAAGCTCCTTTAAACCGGTGAAGAGGTCATAGTAACAGAGGAAGCGTATGACCTGTATGTTCAATAGCCACGGCGCATGAGGGATTGTGTGGCTAGCATAACGCCCGCCGCCTTTACTCCCTTAACAAAGCAATGAACCCACTCATGCTGTGAGGAATTGTTGGACTTTCACGGAAAAAATATCTCAAAGTTCTCACTAAGGTTTGAACTGGAACCCCTCTCGGTCGACAGTCGAGCTCTCAGACAGCACGACCACCCGTCCCTTTAAAATGGTTCAGTGTTGTCGTATCCCACTTGTACTCTTATTAAATCAGACGACACAACTCCTTGTATTGTAAAAGAATTAACTGAACTTTTAATGTGTTATATACAGATGAGAATATGATAATTCAATATAAACACTTGAGAAGAAGAATCAATAAGTCACATGTATAGTTCTATAATACAACACACACGATAAATACTAAGATCAATATTAGATGAGAGATGTGGCAATAAATCACAAGTAACTGCTATCACTATATAACCAGTACACGAGTCTATAACTATTATAACCTCTCGACTGCACTGTCCACTAAGTCCACGTGTTATATCTAGTATCCCCTTCATGGGTCTCTTCTTCTCTCTTGTGTGTGTGTCTCCCTCTTCCTCAACCGTGTAACTTCCCTATTTATAGGAAATATCACCCCTCATATTGCATCATGTGTAATTGCATCACTGGGTTGATTGCATCAAATCTATTTTTAGATTTCCCATTTTACTGGGGTGATTGCATCATGGGTATGATTGCATCAATCTATTTTTGGATGCATCACTGATGATTGCATCATGCATGCCTGACCCTGCAAGCACTTACAAGGGATAGGACACCCCAATATCCCCAAAAATTTCATTACCTAATGAAATTTTGGCAATAGCAACAATTTAAAATAAAATCATCTAATATTACTTCTTGCCATTGTTTATAGCATTATGCTATGATATATCATTATTAATTATTCTATTATTTCTCAATCTTTTCAATAAAACAAAATGTAATACATGTCAATCTTCACAAAATATAAATGCAATTACATCTCTATACATATGTCAATAATAAACGAATGTGTAACAAACTTTGAAAAGAAAGAAAACAAAATATATATATGGTTCTCCTTGAGTAGATGTGTAGTCCATCATCTCATCAACATCAGGACGACGATAGATATGTAACATGTTTCTTACTAACTGTCTTGCTTCAATGATGTCAGTCAAAGTTTAGCAAAAAAAATCAATAATTGTCTTTTCACATAATAGTCTCTACACAAAATAGTCTCTACACTAATAAATGTCCATGACAAAATTGTTTCACAGTGTTCACGTTTAACATTGTCAGGATGACAATATGAAAACGACTGTTCACAGTAACGATGAATTGTTCCATTAACTGCGACGAAAAATTGAGCAAAGACTGCTCACAGTAACGATGAATTGCTCCATTAACTGCATACGCAATTGAAAGTGTGCTCAACGATAACTTGCGTTGATAAAAACAGTCTTGTGACATCAGCTCAAACAACAATAACTTACTCAACGTACATTTGTGTGTGACAAAATCGTTGACCTCTCAATGTCGATGACGACAGTATAAAACTTCTCCATTTGAGTAGTAATCCACATTCATTAATTTTCTGTAGATGTCCCAATTATCATTCTCGACAATAGATCTGGTATATGATTGTTTGTACCCTTTATGTATTTAATCTGGAATTTGTAGTCAGTTAGTAACAAATGCCATCGCATGATTCTTGCATTATTTATTACTTTTTGAGACGTTAATGGTTTATGATCCACAAGTATGGTAAATTCATTACCTAGTAAATATTTCTGTAGTTTTTGTACTGACCAGACTATGGCCAACGCTTCTAATTCAATAACAGAATAGTTTTTCTCTGCACAAGTCAGTTTTCTACTGATAAATTTCACAGGTCTGTTCTGTCCATCAATTTCAATCATTATACAAGCACCCAATCCTTTCCTTGAAGCATCTGCGAGTATTATTGGTCTGTTTAAATCAAAGGTACCAGTATCTGGTCACCTTTGAATTTGTCTATAATATCATTAAGTGCCTTCTGACACTGTTCTGACCAAATAATTTTGTTAGGTTGACTTTTCTTTGTTAACACTATCAAGGGTTCCAGTAGCTGAGAAAAGTTGTGAAAAAATCCTCGGTAAAAATTACAGAGTCCTAAGATGGCTCTCACTTCTTTCTTTGTGGTAGGTACTTTGATGTTTAAGACCTTTCTTTTATCTCTTCTTGCATGCTGCAACCACCTCGTCCTATCTTAAAACCCAAAATTTATTTCTTGTTGACCTATTTTTATTTCTCTGGTGACAGTTAATCCATTCTCTCGCAACTTGCCAAATACCGTCTCTAGTACAGTTAAATGATCTTCCCAGTTTTCAGTGAAAATACATATATCGTCCACGTAGTGAACAATATTCTTCACACCTCTGAATATCTGCCTCATCATTTTACTAAATGTAGCCGTGCTATTAACAAGGCCAAAATTCTTGTCCATTGATAGAGGCCATCTTTTGTTTGAAATGCAGTATACTGCTTCGAATTCTGTTCTAGTGGAATCTGCCAAAACCCTCTCGTCATGTCGAGGTGAGTAAATATCTTTCCTTTTGCAATTTCATTGATTAAATCTTCCGCTATGGGTAGTGGTTCTCTATCGATTAGAGTCAGTTGATTGATCTTACGATAATCACAACAAATTCTCGGTTCTCCGTTTTTCTTCTTCACAATAACGATAGGTGAAGCATAGCTAGAGTATGATCGCTCAATCAGTCCTTTATTTAACATGGCTTGCAACTCTTGTTCTACTTGATCTTGATATTTCAGGGGTATATTGTATGGTTTCACTTTGATTGGTTTGGTATCTGTTAACTTTATAGTATGCTCTATACACTTTGTACTTCCAGGTTCATTGTCTATAATATCTTTATATTTCATTAATAAATTGTTTACTCGAGTTCTGACAACTTCTGGTACATTGTGAGGTAAAATGATTATTTTCTTTGATTGTTGTCTCATATCTAACACTGGTATATCTTTTAATTCTTCGTCTTCTTGACTAATAGTTAAAGCACATAACTTTTCTTCCTCATGTTTTGAATGTATCTGAAGTACCTGTTCTGCCAAATGCTCAGGTAAGCTGTCCAGTTTTCTAAGGCGATTTATATGGAATGTTCTGTGATTACCTTTGATGTTCACTATAAAATCAACGTCATTAATCTTGTCTATTATCTCATAGGGACCTTGCCACTCCTGCTTAAAACCTTTTTTTGTAGGTAGCAATACTAGCACCTCATCACCTGTTTGCAAGCATCTCAAATGTCTGTGAATGTTGATTGGCAATCTATCTTGTTCATGTCTGTCCTTCAAATTTTCTGTGGCAATTTGATTTGCATAAACAATTTTTTCTCTTGTTTGTGTAACTAAGTCATAAGGTGTCAACTTTGTCTGTTTGGCATAATGTTTTCAACAAATAAACTAATAGGTCCTCTAGCGTTAGCTCCGAACACAAGCTCAAAGGACTGTATCCTGTTGCTGCATGAGGTATTTCTCTATATGCAAACAACACCATTGGGAGAAACAAATCCCAATCTGCTTTTTTATCCTGTACAACTTTCTTTAGCATAACTTTCAGCGTTTGATTTGCACGTTCTACAGAACCATTGGATTGTGGATGGTATCTTGCTGAAAATGTTTGAGTAATATCTAAAGATTTGTAAATGCTGCCGTTATTTGTGACCGAAACTGAGTTCCGTTGTCTGAATGTATAACTTCAGGAAAGCCAAATCTAGTGAACACAGACATCATGGCACTACACACACTCTCAGCAGTAATTTGTGTGAGTGGAATCGCTTCTAACCACCGTGTAGCCATGCAGATTATGGTTAATACATAGCGATGTTTTCTTGAAGACATTATAGGCATAGGCCCGATGATATCGACTGCAACTCTTTGAAAAGGTTTCTGAGAAATGTCCATGGGTTGAATTGGAGCCAGATGTTTAGGACCAATGTGATTATGTTTTGCATTCTTGACAAGCATCAATATAACTATGTATATCTTTTTTGTATCCTGGCCAAAAGCAATGTTTTGCAATCCTTTGCAATGTCTTTGTTTTTCCCATGTGTCCTGCCAGTGGGTTTGAGTGAGCACTGCAGCAATAGTAGCCTCATTGTTTTTGGAATAACCAATTGTGTGATGTTTTCATTTTTTGATTGTACTTTTCTTACTAGTACACCAGCCATCAATTCATATTGCGTATCATATTTGTTGCTTTTCTTTAAATTCTCAACAATTTGCCTCAACTGTACATCATTTTTTTGCTCTTTAACAAAATGTTTCTTGTCTATGTTCATCAGCACCAATTTATTTGTATCTTTGATAATTTGTTCTGCATTTGTATTACTTTCCTGCATCATATCTTTCTGTTTTGTTTGTTGTCTAGTCATCACAGCTAAAAATTGTTCTTTGTGATCTTCTAAATGTTCCATTTTATTGCAAAGCTTGTGAATAAGATTTGCCTTCATATTATTATAACAGTCTGAGTACTTAGTAGCTATTGCATTTGCTTTCTTGTGTACTGTTATTTTATTTTTAAGAAGCATAATCTTCTCTTCTTCCGTGGTTAATCTGTCTATATTGTCTTCCATGCGTTGTATGAAGCAACATATTTCTTCTGTTCCATTCCATTTTGTTCTAATAACAATCTTTGTTGTTTATCATGTATACAGTTGTCATTAATGAAAGTTCTCTTTTATCGATGCAGACACAACAAATTTCTATATCTTCATTTCTTTTTCGTATCCAGTTAGTTACAAGAGTTTCTGTGTTATCTTTCGATACTCCTGGCACATTACCAATAATCAAATCACATACAGGATTATCTAGTATAATAGCTTCACATATACCAGCTAACCATGGTGAGTCTATTTTAATGGTTGCTACGTCACACGACTTTATAGTACCATCTCCAAGCTTGATGTGTTTTCTTTGACATGTACTGATCTTTGTTAACCAGACTTCTTTTAACAACTACAGTAGTACAACCTGAATCTCTAAGACATTTTATTTGTTGACCATTGACGATAGCAGGATGAAATATTATTTGACCTTTTGTATTTATAATATTTGCACAGTATTGTTCTGTTTCACCATTATCTTGAACTTTCTGTTTTGGATATTTTCTATCAGCATACTTTTGCGTAGAATTAAGTTCTGGTCTGTTTCTGTTTTGACGTAAGTGAAGTTTTTCTGGTCTATGTTGTTCTAGTTCTTTCTTTAAGTAGCAGAACTTCAAAATGTGACCTTTCTTACAATAGTGACAAATTCTTTTTTCAAAATAAACATTATTATCTTTAGATTGACTCATGTATCTTGGTTTGTATATATCATTCTTTAATTTGTATGTTTCATTCCGTGGTTTGAATTTATCGATAGATGCACAAATGTCTGATATACTTATTTCATCATTGGGATAGCAATCTTTATAGTCACTTAGAACTTTTATTAGGTCTTTGACAGTTTTTACATTCCTTTGTTTAATGAAGGAAAACACTTCTCTAGTGCACATGTTAAGAACTTTGTCGACTACCATCATTTCTAAAATCTCAGTTTATTTATGTCACTTCTGCCATCATAAGCCATGATTTTAAATCACTCATAACTAAATCAATGAACTGTTGAGGTTGTTCTTTATTTGACATTTTTAGTTCATGAAATCGGTGACGATAATGTTCTTCTGTTTTATTAAAATATTTCAGAAGTTTCATCTTTATATCTTCATAAGTCAACTCAGCATAGTTATGTATTGTCATGATTGCTTTTCTTGCATCATCTTTTACAAGCTTGAAAAGTTCCTACTTCCATTCACTGATTGGAATTTTTTTAGCTGACATTGTTGTTCAAAGAATTGTAAACATGTGTCAATATCTTCAGTTTTACCATTGAAAGGTTGCATTTTTAATTGAGTCGAGTAATTTCCTTGACTCTTCTATTACAGTTGTTATTATCTTTTAGCTAAGCTATTCTAGTTCTAGTTCATGATTTAATTTCTTTCTAATTTTTTTTCATGATTTTTTTGTCTTTCTAATTCTTCATAGTTTTTTTTTTCTAATTTTCTATTTCTTTTTTTCTTCAAATTTCTTCTTTTTTTTTTTTTCACTTCATATTTTTTTTTTTCATCAATTTTTTTTTATTTCTTTTTATCTTCTTCTCTTTCTTATCCTCATTTTCTTTTTTTTCTATATATATCCAAAATTCTTTACCTTTGAGACCTAATTCTTCTCCTCTAATTTTGTATTGTCTCCATTTTTCTTCTTCTGGGGTACTAGCCATGTTATTTTCAGACATATAAACAAATGAAAACGTTGGAATGTCACGTGGTAATATAACTAATCCAAAATATGTCGAGAAATATTTCAAGAATAAAATGTTATTCTTACCGTTAAGTTTCAGAAAATTCTTCCTTTGTAGCGTATGTCCAATGAAGGAATACACAAATAACGAAGTCTTTTAACACTGCAGAGACGTACAACTGGATTTACTTTCGCTTTTCGCTGCCACCAAATAATACATAGATTATACTTTCCTGAGACCATGTGGCAATATCAATCACAACTGTTCATCATTGTATTAATATAACACACAGATAAATATCTAAAATAATATTCGAGGAGAGAATGCAATAAATCACAAGTAACTGCTATCACTATATAACCAGTACACGAGTCTATAACTATTATAACTCTCGACTGCACTGTCCACTAAGTCCACGTGTTATATCTAGTATCCCCTTCATACTCTCTCTCTTCTCTTGTGTCTCCTCGTTCTCAACCGTGGTAACTTCCTATTTATAGGATATATCACCCTCATATTGCATCATGTAATTGCATCACTTGTTGATTGATCAACCATTTTTGATTCATTTTACTGGAAGGATTGCATCATGGGTATGACTTATCAACTATTTTTGATGCATCACTGATGATTGTATCATATGCAACTTCCTGTAAGCACTTACAGATAGGACAAGTAAACTTTGTAAATTATCCATGCCACTCCTCCCTTCCTTCTCCACGAAGCTCAGCACAGTCTATAACGACGCTAACAAATTTTTAATACAATTTAAGATTTCAATATGTAGACGATAATATACAGGTCAGCATTATGAAAATGACATTTTGCACAAGTACATCGGAGGAATGGTGTAGGGGTAATATACACGGGGCTAAGCGCAGCTTGTATATGACACTCAATTAATTTATTATCGTATTAATACGCCTCTTCTACATTACAATATTCGTATTGTGCGCCACAATTTAATATTAGATATAACAAGCAATATGTGTTGTTGTTATCTTTGTCTTGGTGGTGGACCTTACCATAACTTACCATCAGTGTTATATATATATATAACTTCACCATCAATTATATATATAGGTTGCCATTTTTTTTCACGGACCAACCGGGACAGTTCTGTCTTTTTTGCTTTAGGTTTAGATGTCGGTTGGGGGGGGTGGTATGAAAACAGTAATGTAAACACAAAATATAATAGATAATCTTTTATTTTACCAATAATGGCACAAACATGATATTTTACAAAACAAAACAGTTTCTTTGTTGTTCACTCGTATTTTTTCACTTGTAAATTTGTATTATAAAGTACTTACTAAGATATGTTACTGATCACACAAGATATAATCATTCTCCACTAATAATTTTTGCTAATATTTCCAAGAAATGTGACCTGAATCTAAACCGGGACAATTTCACAACAAGCGGAACACTGGGGCAACCCATATTCGGGACTGTCCGCTTAAACACCGGTGAAGCCTGGCATATATATACATATGAATTTACCATCAATGTAATACATATATAACTTACCACAATGCGTAGGACATGTGATAATTACTATCAATGCTTATATATATATAATTTACCATCAATGCTATATAATATATATAGAACACCATCAATGCTATACATGTATATAACTTACCATCAATGCTATATACATGTATATAAATTTAATATCCATAAAGTATAGATGTATATAAATCACTACAAAGCATTTTTTAAAAAAAAAGGTACGGAACGCGTTGTAAACAGGAAGAAATAACACTGAAAACAGTGCAGTAAACAAAAGTCACGGAAAACAGGTGTTCATCCAGGAAAACAAAAAGCACTGCTTACCATACTGACACAGTAGCCGAACCAACCAGATGGCATGCTACCTTCCAAAGTCCTGACTTGTCACATTTGTTGTCATTACAATGACATTTGTACTGACATCTAGATCCAACCAGCCGGAGTCAGCATGTTGGAATTAGTCAACTTTGTTACTGGAATTGTGATTTTAGCAAAAAAAAAAAAAAACGTTTTATCTATCTATTCTATCTACCAGGCGGATTGTAGTGTGCCCCCCCGTTACCTAAAAGTTAGTACACATCATTAAATTATCGAAATATTTTTATTTAAAAACCACTTTTCTAAAATAAAAACAGTTTGCCTCCCCCGGTAAAGTTTTGCCCCCCGCCTCACATTTGTCTAGATCCGCCCTGTATCCATCCATCCATCTATCTATCATTTCTATTTATCATCATCTATTCATCTATTATCTATTCTATCTATCTACTATTCATTTGATTGATCTATCTATCTATCTATTCTATCTATCTATCATCATCTATCATCTATCATCATCTATCTATCTATTTATTTCATCTATCCATCCATCACCATCTATTTCATCCATCCATACTCCCACCCACCCACCACCTAATCCATCCATCCATCCATCTATCTATCTATTTATCTATCTATCTATCTATCTATCTATCTATCTATCATTAATCATCTATCTATCTATCTATCTATCTATCATCATATCATCATCTATCCATCCATCCATCCATCCATCCATCCACCATCCATCCATCCATCCAGCCATCATCTAATCTATCTATCATATCTATCTATCTATCTTTTAAAAAAGTATAAACTGATATGTTACCTTCAGCTCCATTAAAAACTGAATAATAAACACAATAAACAGACTTTATATAACCAGTTCTGAAGCCATAGTATGCAAAAAAAATAATCAATATTTCGCGGTATTTCTCATTCATGTTTAACACACATTCTTTAAATCCAAAAATAAAGTGGAAAAAGAGCTTTGAACAAAGTGTGTGGCATGACGTCAAACTAGAAATAGTTGATGTCCGTGAAGTAATATGTCAGCCAACATTAGCAACGGAAACTTATTTTCAAGACTTTAAAATCCAGTTTGGAAAAAAATGAACACTCCCTATCCTTGATAAGACTTGGTCCTTAATTTTGAGATATTTCATTATATATGTTTGCATACCTCATCCCTGTAACTCATGTTAGGAATAATCAAACATGGTTTGAGGTTTTGATAAAATATCTTCTTTGTAGCCCGAGATTACAGAGGCGGACAACCTTAGTTCGTTTATTGAGCATCTGCTTTTTCACCCGAGAAACCATTTGGGAAATCGGCCTCAGCGTTTGCAGCTGAAAAAATAAATGTAAGGTGTGTGTATATGTGTGTGTGGGGGGGGAAGTATTATTTTTAAAATTTAAAAAAAAATCAAAAGTAAAAAAAAATACAAAGAGTTACTGCCACTTATAAAAGTAGATACTGTAGTAGCAGCTCAGCCGGCCTTACGAATCGCGGGGCCCAATTTAACAGATGCTGTACATGCCCTCTCTTCTATTTTTTTTTTACAATAACAACTATTACTATTAATAAGCTAACAGATATTGCCGCTGCTGCAGGCTATGGGGCCCAATTTGGATCAGTCAGTCAAATCGGCCTAAGGCCAGCCCTGGGCCTCTGGGTGGGTGGGAGAATCTGGGTGGGGCTACGTCGACTAGCGAAGACACAGACGAAGAGGCCCCTGGGATAAGTAGAGATTTGATATAATATGTAGACTCCAATTACTAACCAGCTCGCAAACTGACACCAATGAAATGCTTCGTATCAGTTTGGTAGTTTAGTAGTAAGTCAAATGCTTATATATAGTTTACTATCACAGTAATAGTTTCTAGCAGTATATTGTTTTTTTTTAATAAACAATTTGTTGTAGTAAACACACAGGCTAGGTTTATATTCACAGCACGGTGTTTTGTTTACATGTTTTAATTAACACATTCACTTAGTCGTAAATTGGCAGAACTTTTTTTTAGTTAACTATTTCTTTAACAACAGATCTATACGACAGTACATAACCCTACATTATCCCTTATAACGTTAGGTTAGGTACTTCCATACGACAGTGGACAGAACCCCTGTTTATTGACCCTTGCACGTTAGGTTAGTATCGAATACAGTAGTAGTAGAACCTCTGTTTATTGACCCTTGCACGTTAGTTAGTATTTCTCCATACGACAGTGGGAGAACCCCTGTTTATTGATTCACACAGGTTAGGTACTTATGACACTGGACAGAACCCTGTTTATTGACCCTTGCACAGGTTAGGTATTTCATAATACAATGATATAACCCCGTGTTGTAGTTTTTCCATGACCTATTTCTTTTCCATAACATGTTCAGTGAGATCAACTTCTGTGTATTAGCTAGGTACTTCCCCTAATGTAAACTACAATAGCCAATGCCTGTTGGCAAATTTTACATTCACGGTCATCTGGTAGTAAGCTGGCATTATTTTTTTTCCGTGACCTATTTCTTAACTTTACGCTGTTTGTTGAGCTAGGTACTTCCCCTAAATTGTTAATATTGGCCAATGCCTTGTTTACAAACACAGCCGTCTGGTAGTAAGTTGGTAATCTTTTCATGACCTCTTTGTTTGCTTGAATAGCTGTCCAGTTGACATGTTTATTGAGCTAGGTACTTCCCCAATTGAGACTATCACAAGCCATGTTTACAAACACAGTCGTCTGGTAGTAGTAAGGTAGAGATATTTCATGACCTATTTCTTTGCTTGTATACATAGAACCTGTTTATTGCTAGGTACTTCCCCTAAATTGAGACTACTGGCCAATGCATTATTTATTTACCTTTTAAATATATAAGAAGATAACACATTGTCAAGCGCTAGTAGAGATATGAAAGAGAACATTTCCTGATGTGAACTTATCCACTGTTATGACTACATGTATAACCATCAACAATAATTTTTCTTAATAAAAAAAACAACAACTTTATTTCCCCCTAATCTGAGGGTACATGTTAAATCACATCAAGCATTTGCCCGCCGGGTTCATTACTAAAAGCACCATAGGAAGGTGCAAATCTGACAGGTAGCACCAGGAAGTTGCAAATCTAACAGGTAGCACCATAGGAAGCAGTACCCGACAGGTAGCACCATAGGAAGGTGCAAATCTGACAGGTAGCACCATAGGAAGGTACCTCTGACAGGTAGCACCATAGGAAGGTGCAAATCTGACAGGTACCATATTTACGTTTGATATCATATAGACCTACTCAGTGGCGTTCTTAAAGACAGGTAAACAAGGCAACCATCTTGACCCCCTCATATCACATGTATTAATTTTTTATTAAAATTGTTTCTTGGTGGAGCCCTGAAAAGTACTTTTGCATAAGACTACCAAAAAACTGTAGATTGATCTGCCAAGGGCCCTGAATGACCAATGATTAGCTCTGGGCCCACAGTATTTGGAACTCATGCTAGCCCATTTATGATAAAGGATAGCATTTATTGATGTTAAGCATATATTTGCAAAAAGTCTTTATGACTTTAATACAATATAACAAATGTGTTCATTTGGACTAATTTTAAATAAATAAATATAAATTCTAGGAAACGGTTTGTGCAATTATAATTAAAAACAGCCAATGAAAAGAAACGTTATGAACATCACAGTAAATTTATATTTAAAAAAAATCATAAAAATACTTTCTTTTTTTCATTATATTAGAATCTATAATATTTATTGATTAACTTAAAAAATACTTTTTTTCTACAGTCAACACACACAAGCAATGTGTTATAATGGAATGAAGCTAATTAGACATAGCTTATAATGAATATACTTCTAAAAAATAAACAACTAATGCTATAGCGGAACCCACGTGGTACTTTAGCCAGGTCTCAAAGATTCTGCCCATGGCCTTCGAAGACCACACACGGCCCTTGTTTACCGGCACACTGCTCACACTCACATATGATATAGTCCTACATAAACACAAATTTAATTTGCAAATAATGTATACGGGTGAGTGTATAATAATTATGATTTTACACGTCATCTGTTTCGCCACTCAGCATTAAGCCCCTAACCTACAACACTGCCTAAAAAAATAAACTGAAAGTAAACATCACAGACGCAACTTCACACCAAGGCGGAAGTCTAGTGCAGCCAGTTTTGAATACCAAGAAAAAAACATAATAAACAATTATCTGTTTTTTTAAAAATGAGATATGAGATAAACGATGGGGTGATGTGTGGAATCACAGCGTCTTGTGTTGGCAGACTTGTCTGTTTAACTGGCGACAGCCCTGCACTAGCTGAATGAGAACCACCTACATGTGGGGATACACGTGTATCGATCAGCCTTAGCGTGAAAATTTATATAGCAGGGGCCAGGCATCTACAGCAGGGGTCAGGCATTCTACAGCAGGGGCTGTATTCTACAGCAGCCAGGCATTCACAGCAGGGCCAGTACTTTACAGCAGGGGTCAGGCATTCTACAGCAGGGGCCAGGCATTCTACATATAGCCAGGCATTCTACAGGGGGCCAGGCATTTTGCAGGGGTCAGGCATCTACAGCAGGGGCCAGGCATTCTACAGCAGGGGCCAGGCAATAGCAGGGGTAATATATTTTACTAAGTAGAGCAAACAGCAGAGGGGCCAAACAAAACGCAGGGCCCGGCCCTGGCCCCTCTTGGCACGCTACATTTTAATGAGAACCACTTACATGTGGGCGATCTAGATGTATATCTACGGTATCGATCTTCCTCCACAGTTTGTAAACACGCCACATTGTATTTCAAAATAAAAAAAATGGAAAGTGATTTTTGTTTTGTTTTTGACCATCACAGCGATGGAAATACTAAATGAGTCATTCGTGATTAGGCTCAATTGTCGTTAGGGACGTTCACTTATAACGTAACGCCTTGAAAACAAAAAGGGAATGGGGTGGCCAGTGTGACGAAAAATGAAAAAAATAAATTTAAAAGCGTCAAACGCAGGCCCGTAGCCAGGTCAAAGTAAGCAGGGGGGCAATAATACCTGGGCAAATTTTACTTTTTTTCCCTCTTTTCTTCTTTTTTAAGGGGCACTCCATACTAGCGGCCCTAGTGCTCCCCTTGGCCACGGGGCTGGTCAAACGTGAGTGGAGTGGCGTTCAAAATAATGTATAAATTGAATATTTTTTTTGTAATCAGACGATCTTCCGAGAAAAGCGTTTGGATCTTGTATAAAATAATATTTTTTTTTTTGCATTAGTCAGTATCAGTGCAGCCTACCAGTCTAGTAAATCTCTTTAAATTCTATACTGAAATAGTCCTCCTATTTTAGTCACCATTATGACTTCTCATTCCCCACGTGTGGGACGGATGGCCGAGTGTTGTAGATACTTGAGAGTCCTGGGTTCGATCCTCCGTGAGAACCATCGGAATTGCTCCAGGTGAAATTTTTTACAGTCCACCCAGCTTTAACTGGGTACCTGGCTTTATTAAGTTAAGTAAAGACGGCTGGGCGTTGTGCTAATCACACAATCCCTTCATACAGACCCATAGCGTGCGGGGGGGAGGAAAGAGGGCCGGCCTCCGCTATTTGTCTGCCCTCCTGTTTGTTTGCTTCTACTTAGTAACATTTTTTCATGCCCCCTCCCCCCTGTTAATGGCCTGGTCCCTATTGTAAAATTTTCACGTTACGGGACTACCTTTATATGCCGAGGTTATAGAAACAGATGAATTATAATTCACCTGCCCCGATGGCCCGTTAGGGCTAAGGTAATTTTACTTTACATTCCCCTACGTAAGGCTGATCCCAGTTTGAATGGAGGTTCTTTTATTTTACCTTTACTACCGGCCATTTAGCGGGACCAATGTTCCCTCTAAGGTGTGGTATGAAGTGAGCAAAACATTTTTCTTCTGAGCGACATTTTGTTTGAGGCCAAAATTTGTGAGCGATTTAATTAAACGATGTCGTCCGTCGGAATGAGCGATCGTACATGTAGTATGAGCGACCCTCACGCGCTCAGCTTAGAGGAACATTGAGCGGGACTACTCAGCAAAATTAATCGATCACTTTGTATATTTCTTATAACTGTATTCCTACTTTTACACTCTCTTCTATATGATTGAATTCCCTACAAGTATGTGTATTCTTTATTTTATAAATCACTATTGTAATGTAATGCCATTTTTCATCCCAAATCTAGCTAAGGGGTTGTTAATAATACTCTTAAATTGTATCGTCGATACCAATACAAATACTCAGTAAAAATGTATTGCCAATAAAATCGATACCAATACAATACCAACACTTTTGAGAAAAACAAAATATTTATTTAAAATATAATGAGTGCAAGTTTTTCAAGTTTAAAAACCCAATAAAATACAATGTCAAAGCACAATGTTAATGCTAATCACTCCACCACTTGGCAGCACGTAAGAAGACCATCATTTTCAAAATAACCATTACTTAGCCTGAAACGTAATGGCATAAAAACACGCCCACCCAATGAAAACAGGCGCTCAACTGCAGCACATACAGCCCCGTGGCCAAGGGGGGGTATTTGGGGGACCGTGCCCCCCGCTAGGTGTGGAGGAAAAAGAGGAAAAATAAAGAAAAAGTAAAGGTGCCCCCTTGCTGGGTATTGGTGCCTCCCAGCTTACTTTGACCTGGCTACGGGCCTGAGCACATATCTGTCTACTTCAGCAGAACTGTTTATTAAGCCATTCGTCCTGGTTCTGCCGCAGTGCAGTAAGACAAGCAAAAAAATTATAGATTCAGAAATATCTGGACTGCTGATTGTACTGAAGCTGCACCAACCTGCCGAGTAAGTTGAGTTGGAACTGCACTCAGTGCACTATATCAAATTTTACCATAGAATATGTTGATGTATTTGTTTTTGTACATTTTATTAATAAACAGAGTGTGTAATATTTTAACAATTTATCATTAGGAAAATTTGTTTACACTTTGTAAACTATATAAATCATTAGGATATTATTTTAAATATGGTTGTTTAAATTCACAAAATAACGCTAAAAAAAACTTTCGCTTTTTTATTCGCTTTTGCCCGTAGAATGTTTGAGGATATTTCTTATAGCAACACTGTTAACCGTGCTGTTAACTCAGTATTTTTGGTAATATCACAATTTACATCAAAATAATTTTGGTCGGTAAATTGTGATATTACCGTATTTTTTTCTAGGAAAACAGCATGTATGTTACATTTTTCTTAGAAAAAAATAACCTGTGGCTGCAGAGTGATGAGTTTTGCCCGGCTTGTCTCTTGAGTGTTGTTAGTACTGCAACTCTGTCTTGTTACTCTTGTAGCTAAAACATTATGGGATTCTGCTCATCTCAGGTAATATTTATTAATAGACTACAGAAAAAGTAACATTTTGGTTTTTTACTACTTATTAAAATATATTTTTGTCAAAATAATTCTTTACTTGATTATTTTATTTTAATAATTATAATTCAATTGTAATTCTGCATTTTATAACAAATAACCGCCATATTTAATGCAGTGTTTGTTCATTTATGCAATTAAATTTGTAAAATTCATACTAATTTTATTCATAAATGGAAAATATATTTACAGAGCTAGTAACTTTTTATTCTAATTCTATGTAATGCATTTTTTAGCGAGAGTGCTGCTTTGGACCAGCTTCAAGTGCTTTATGTTGCAGTTGCATTGAACCAATCAAGGAATCAACTTCTACTCGAGTAATGTACACACTGTTTTTAACTTTACTTTTATCATTCAGTGTGGATGCAAATTTGCCGATTTGATATATCAAACAGATAAGATAGCTAAGAGATGGCAAACAATGCCAAAAATTCTGGCATGCCAAATGACAAAAATTGCAACAAACTAAATAATATTTTACATACAAATTCTATAAACATAATGTAATGGCTCATATACAAAAAATCATTTCAATTTTCTTTAATTAAACACAATGTACATCTTCGCCATCCATGTCTCACACATTTTTCTTAACATTGAGACATGATTATATACAAATGTATACAGTGTTTTTTTCTGTGCCGATACGCACCGTAAGCGTAACACGTCACCTTTTTCAATGTGGGGAAAATTATTACTTTTCTTGTATTTTAAGAGGATTTAAGATGGTTAATTATAAAATACAATTGTTTTAGACATTTAGTATCTTTGCAGTTGATTTAATTGCACAGAGGTTCGAACTTGTAGTTAAAAGTTAGGCAATCCATCACTGAGTATCGGCACCTATTTTTTTTACAAAAAAAAGTACTGAATGTATATATATACAGATATATTAACTTTTTTTTTTTTATACTATAATTCACCAATATAACAAAAAATAATAATATTTATATATATTGCAGACTGACATTAGTTAATTATAAATGTTAAGGATATTTGTTCAAAATCAATGATATGTAAATGCTGTGATATTTATTTTATTTCTATGTATTTTTTTTATAGGCAGTGAATGTTTCAGGAGTGCACCTCCAAACCTCACAAAGTTTGTTTTTCAATTGTGGGTAGTAGGTGTCTATAGTTGGATTGGCTGTGACAGCCTTTCATTTTGTATTAATGTTATTGACAGTTTGGTATCGTTCAAGTAATCAGCTGCGAGCAACTTTTCACAATGGGTAATGTTTGACAGATAAATAAAAGCTAATATTTGTTGTTGTTTCACTTTGCAGTCTTCACTGCAGCTTAATCATCCTTGAATTTATTTTAATACATAATATCTTTTATTTCTTCATATTATATTTACATTGCAGTTTTGTTAATTTTGTTTTGTAGCTATTGGTTTTTCAAGTTCCTCATTTTGTGTACTTTGATTCTAGTTACAATTTTCATACCTTCAAAATTTGTTCAATGTAAGTGGTAATTCTTATATCATACTATGAATGAATACTATTAAATAAAAATTTAAAATTGAAATTTATCTACACTAGTAATTCATTTAAGTAATGAACCAATAAGTATTAAAAAATTACATACAGATATTCAATCATTTTTATTTTCTTTTTATATTTTCCTTTCATTTATTTCAGATTGGATTTTTGTTGGATTGTCTGGTGGTTTTCTTTATATTATCCTACAGCTGTTCGAACTTATAAAGCTTTTTAATGAGTTGAATACTAACTGGTAATAATTAAATTTTACTTATAAATTACAAGGAAGCTAGCTGATAATAACATAGGTCATTGACATTTATATGAACTAATAATGTCTATTTCTTTTTTATCACATTATCTACAATTTATTTCATTAGACAATACTACATAGAAGTTTTTGTTATCTTTAATAATCAAATACAAAATCTGTTTTTTTTTTTTATCATGTAAGCTTTTGTTAGTTGTGGATTAATAATGAAAAGCCATGCCAACACAATGGCATCTGAAAATAAGTAAATTTTCAAGAAAAGCATCAAATACTGTGAAATATCTTTATTGTACAATCTATCACACTGCATTCCTCCTAGAGAAAGTTTTTGAAATCTAATGAAAAATATTATAAAAGCAACCTCTCAACCTATATACTAAAACTTGATGCTTAAAATTGTTTCTATAGAACATGTGATCTAGTGGAAATAAGGGATTGAAAAAATACAAGCTGAACTGGGCCCTATTGGTTATAAATATAGCTTTAAAAAAATCATGTTGAGATTCCCTTTGAAATTGCCAGTTAGTCTTTTTAGCAGTAATTTTTTTATTTTTTTTGAGTAGTTTATAAACATTTTTGAAAGAAGCAATCAGACTATCAATGAAAAGACATTAGAAACAACTATCTATCTTTTGTAGATTTTAAATTTTTAAGGTCTTTGTTTTCATCTTAAAGAAGAAAATTGTTGTACGATGAATACTTGACAAAACAGGTTTATTTAAACTCCCTTCTCTGCAAATGTCATTTGTTAGTTGTAGCCATTCCATGGTATGCTCACCTCTCATTGGGTGTCTTTTTTGCAAGCCTGAGTTTGGTATGATGGCAGATTTCACAGTTTTTTTACGTTGGTGATGTAATTATTATTCTTTTATAACTTTATAGCCTTTGAGGGTATCTATACAAGACAGCGTCTAAACCCTTGGTCAGAAAAAAATTATGAAGGGTATTTTATGTAATTTTTTTTGGGGACCTTGAACCTTCTATACTGGTTACGGCAGTTGCCAGACTGATTGATATCTCTGTTTTTTATGAATACATAATCTATTTTTCTCAAAGCCACTATTTACCTTGCCTAAGCCACTTGGCGTCTGTTTAGCTTAGTTGTGCACTTTTCGTGTAAACCTTGTAGTATATCCTTTATGCATACATGCCTAAATAACTAAAAGTGTTCTATATAGCTGTTCATGCATAAGACTATTTTATTAATATTTCAGTGCTAGAAGATTGCAGGAAGAGGGAATCTCATTTTGGAACTTGTGTATGTTTTTTTATTTATAAATAAAATCAACTAAGTAATTTTTGTTCTTTTCAGCCCACTATATTACCTTTCTGATTTATTTTTTTTGCATTGACTGTTGATGGAATGAAATTTCTTTGCAGTACCCTATGGGATCTTTGATTTTGTTTGCTATGACTGCTGGTGGATTATACCTTCTGTTTCAATTTTATGGCTGTGACCATTCTGAAATTATTTTATACACCACTTGCCTGTGTTCAGCCATCTCATTAATAACATTTTTTCTATATTCACCATTTGCAAAAAGAAGTAAGTAGCTTATTACAATAATTAAATTAACATACTGTCATGAAAAAAAATATTATTAAAAAATATCAATATTGATAACAGCAGATTAATAACTCTTTTTAATGAAATAAAATAAATTATTCCAAAGATCTGACAGATGTAAAAAATAAATTATAAAAATGTGACCTTAATGTCTCTTTAAAAATTTTCTATTTGAATTTGCTATTAAAGAAATTAGAACTCTTGGATTTTTACAATCACCAATGATATGTGTGTATCTTGTTTACTTAACTTGGTCTGCGGTATCAAGTGAGCCTGTACAAAAAGTAAGATTGATTTACTTTTACTTACATCTTACCTATGTAAATCCATCCTTTAAAATTATTTAACCTTGAACACATAGTTGTATTTTGAATGGTTATGTCATCTAAATTATGTATGACTTGGTTCTGGTTTTATTTATTTTAACTTTGACTTGTATCCATGTATTTGAATTAGTGAGTTTGTATTTTTATGGGTTAATTATTAAAGGAACAGAGAATGATGGTGCTTAAACTTTAACTTATTACTCCCAAGAAACTACCTTTATTTTATATTATGTAATTAGGCTGTATTAAATTATATTATTTTTAAAAATTTCTTAAAGTAGTTAATTCTTAAAGATTGGCTGAGAATATTACTTACGCCAAATTTCATTTTCATCCATTTTGTTTTACATCTATTAGATTGATAGCTTTTACTTTAAAAGTTTCATTATCTTCATCTTTATTAATTTTTTCCCATCAGCTCTCACTGAATTTCCAAGAAACTTCGTCCAAGAGGAAATGAAAAATGTAAAGGATCACACATGTCAACCGAGTGTTTTTAGTGAAAGCTTACCACCTTATATTGGCTTGATTTTTATGTTTATCAATGCAGTTAAAGGAAGGTAAATATAAAACCTATTATTACATGACTTAATTTACAATAAATAGATATTGGAATGTAAGAAAAGATATTTTTAAAGAAATTGTTAGGAAAATTAATTTAAATAAAAATTATCTAATAATTTCTCCTTAGTCCAACTACTCTTCTTTGTTATCCTCAACTTTCTCCTTTGTCAGATTCTTGGCATATGTGAACAATTTCTTTGAGTTTGATGTGGGGCAGCTAGTAAAGCAACATTTTTTTAAGTTGAACATTTCAGCATCGTTATTAAACCCAGTATATTTTTTTTTTGCTGTTAAATTGAAATCAAGTGAAGTCAATTCCAGTTTTTTTTAAACAACACAAGATATTTTTAATAAATTACACTGTCTTATATATATATATATATATATATTTCTACAGTCTGTGTCCATCGGGGTTAAAAGAATGTTTGTGCTCCGCAATAGTAAGGCTTTAATCAAGAAAGTAGCTTTAAAAAATGGGATGGGGGTTCACCATTTATTTTTGTGTGTCAGTTAACTTTACCCTTTTTTTTTCACCAGAAATGCAAACATTTTCACTGTTCAGCTGATGAAAGTAAGTTGTAATTATCAAGATAAATTGCTACTACCTTACATTTTTAAAAAGAGGCCTGCTTATTGATGCAAATAGATTACTAGGCATGTATGAAAGGAAACGATAAATAAATGCATCCTTTAAATAACACCACCAGGAGATGATCCTTTAGAGACAGATGGACAAAGAGTCGTTAAGAATGAAAAACGAAGGTGGCTTACTCCTATTGCTACTTTCATTTTACTTTTTGTTTGGCAGCTTTGTATCTAATGATGCAGATAACTAACTGGCTTGGGTAAAAATCATTTTTTCTTGTAAAATTTTCGTGTATTATATTCTTATATGTATCAACAGAATTTTGAAAAATGTGATACTGAATTTTGTTTTTCAATTCCGCTCATACTCTTATTGTTTTTTACTCTTTCCTCTTAATTAATGTTCAGTTGATAGTATCTTATTTCATAATTCTCCTTAGTGGCCATAAAAACATTATGTTAATTAATGAATGAAATGAATAATGCATAGGTAATTGTGGAGAACATGGTTCTCACATATTGGTTAGAATGTGGATAATATTGTTGTAACCCCTCTGACCTACGACTTGTGCCTTTTTAACCAGGACAGTGTGGCGCTTAGCATCAGGACGATGGTCGAGAGACCAGTCACGTGACCTGGTTTGAGGGGGCGGGGATCGACTTCGGTCTCTGACATAAGCTAGTGACCAGTGAAAGGACATTAGATTTCTAGATAGAGCCGAGAGTGGACAAGTAGATTGTTGATATTAATGTTATTGTACGTAGTGAAATTGATGTTGGACCATATTGCATGTGATGTACCTTGTGTTTATAATAAATATTACCATATACACGGAATCCAAGTGCCTGCATACTACTGTACGGAGTTTGAAAGTGTCTGTATTTAGACATATCTATAATAGAACAGTGGATACAGAGTGAAAGAATCCTAGGCAGACAAGATACTAAATACACAGTAGAAGTGGCACTTAAACCAGCATGTGGAGAACATGGTTTCACATATTAATAAAATGTAGATAACATTGTTTTCACCCCCCCCCATCTCTTATTTACACACCTGTCCAGGTGATAAAATGGCACAGAGTCGTAGGTCAGGGGGTTACAACAAAATTATACATTCTAACCAATATGTGAACCATGTTCTCCACAGTAGTAAAAGAAAAGTTGTCAAATGGCCACCCAGCCAGATAAAGTGTAGAATTCATCTGTTTCTATAACCACAGTCTATGAAGGGATTGTGTGGTTAGCGCAACGCCCAGCAGCCTTAACTTCCCTAATTAATGTCAGGTACCAATTTAAAGCTGTGTGGAATTGGGGGCAGGGACTTAAAACTATTTCACCAGGAAAAATTCCCCATTGGTCCTCACCGAGGATTCAACCCGGGATTCTGAAGTCGAGAGTCAAGCACTCTGCACCGATTGGCCGTCATCCACCTCAGGTAGTAAACTATTTTACAAAATATTTGTATGGCAAGAGGAGCTTCAGCCTGAATCAATGTCAGAAACAGCGGCACTTTATTTTATTCTCTTAGATAATACTATCACTAAATACTTAAAATGGATTACAATAAAGTCATAATGCCCATTTATGAATCTGTGTTTTATGTGTTTTTAAACTGAATTTTATTGTCAACAGTGCTGGGGATCTCATTTGAACAACTTTGGAAAAGACTTTTGTCAGCCCTGGTTAAAAAAATATCCATATTTCTATGTATAATACCCTGCATACCTTGGCCTTGTACATCTAAGGTACAAAACTAGCATTTGTCAACTTCATTTTTTTTTCTTCTAAAATGATGGATTTGTCGGTTGTTGTTGTTGTTTTTTTTTTAAATTTACATGACTATAGATAATATTGATTTCTGAAATGTGTGGGCTGGGCCAAGGGAACTAACCAAAATTAAATCTGTCTGCTGGATATTTGAAATTGAAATGAGTTCAGTGTAATTGTTTCTTTGCAGTCAGATCATCAAGAAAGTAATAATGTCCTAGTTCGATGGTATGGAAGGGCTGCCAACTATTTCAGTGAGATATCCGTATGAAAGGATTGCATTGCACAGATAAAGTAATGTTAGTGAGACTGTGTGGGATAATTTTAACATCGTTCAGGGAGACCAACATTGACTGAAATTTTACTATAAAAATTAGAAGTTTAAAATTTCCTACCATCTATATGTTTGACCTACCATCAGTGGCTCAATATGTGAGCCCCCACTCCCAGCATTTTTGCTGGCTGCGCCACTGCCTACCATGGGATTATGTCGCACCAAAAAATAAATTCTATGTGCATTTTACAAATATATTTATATATCCATGTATGTATGCAAATATATATATATATATATATATATATATATATATATATATATATATATATATATATATAGTATATATATCAGGGAAGGCGTGAGTGTTGCCAGTCTAACTATTAGATAAAATATTGATTTTTTATGCTATATATAAAGCACAAAACGAACAAAGATCTATATATTTGTATTAAGTATTGAACTAACAACATATACGATTTATATATAACTGATGTTATATATATTTAAACTTTTAGTCATTTTATTATGAATGATTATGCTAACTATATTCAATGAACACAGGACCATTTAATAGCTATATAATGTGTATATATAAACACATATACACATATATATACTTCTCCATATAGATATGTAGTAATACATGTATCAAATCTTGTTAGATTTTTTTATTTGTATTTTTTGTGACAGTATTCTCTATATAATATATATTATTATAAATATTTTTATGTTTTTTAAATTTACCCATAACATGCATTCGTTGTTTTTAAATGGTGTTTCATACATATAAAAAGATAAGTATTATATCATTGTCTAAGAATTCAGACATATAATATGGTTTCATTATTTTATCTAATAGGATCAATACATTCAATTGTTTTGTTTTTTATCATAAAATACTTTTATAAAATCTATGTGCATATATTATTTTCAAATTTAAAGTAACATATTAAAATATTTAGATTTTGAAATTAATGCTTTTCTTACCCAATTCTATTTTTTTTTTTGGGAGGTGGGTGGTCGTGCGGTATGGAGTGCTAGAGTGTCCACTGGAGGGTCCCGGGTTCAATCTCAGTGAGAACCTTGGTATTTTTCAGGCCCTGGTGAAAGTCCACCCAGCTTTAATTGGTCACCTGACTTTACGTTGGGGGAGTAAAGGCCGCTGTGCTAACCACACAATCCCTTCATATGCCGAGGTTATAGAAACAGATGAGTGCTACACTTCATCTGCCCCGATGAGGCTAAAGGGAACTTTACTATTTTTTTTTCTTTTTTTTAAATTGACATTGAATTTTGTACCCGGGTCTCCTGAGAATTACATAAAACTAAAACAATTTACAATTACTTGAGAAAAACAATGTCCAGCACCCAAGACTGTTTCATGTTTATTGTATTATTTCAAAGAGATTCAATGGCCCTTTATTTCTTTGATGTATTATTTACAAGCTCTTTAAACTGATATTTTTTTTATATAAGAGCGCAAATAATTTGAACCTCAATTTATTCTTTTTGCTCAATTAAATTGTTTATTGTACAGGTGAGAACCATAGAGTGTCTCTTTTTATTATATTAATAAGGTGCTACCAGTTTGAGGGTGTTACATTATTATATATTCATTCATTTGTCCCTTAACATGTTTCATCGCTGGTGGGACTTAAAGAGACACTGTGGTAGAATGATCTCTCCATTCCTCTCTCTGTTGCATGATTTTGATTACAGACGTGTTTAATGGTCTGTCCATCTTTTAATGTTCGCAATCTGTTTTTTTAACACTCCTTCACGGGTGCCCTGTATCACAATATTGCTCACAGTGGCTTGAGACATGTCCAAACCACGTCCATTTTCTTTTCACTGTAGCCGATGTTTAATATGGATTTTAGTCAATTGAATTAAAGTAAAAAAAAAAAAACTCTTGTATTTTTCATTTTAGAGTCATAATTAATTATCTTGTTCTAGTGTGATAAAGAAAACGGTCAATAAGGGTCCCATTGATGACCGGTAGCGTTATTTTAGGTCATGGCAAAAGTCTTGTTCAACCTCCCATGGTGCCTCCATGGCCATTGCACTATTGGCCATGGTGGGGATGAAAGAAGGGAACCATAATAAAAGCCGTCCCATTTAGTGGTGGATAGGATCTAAGAGATTTCATCTCATCCTTACAGGGAACATCACTATCACAACAATTGAGCCTTCTGACTAAGATAGAAACGGTCCAAAATTGAGTTACAAGATTTGAGGACAAACAAACACACAGATAGTGAAACTACTTAGAAACTTATAAAAAGTTGCACCAGTTTGGCATTATTTTCTGAGTAGTATACAGTACAACATGTACTGTAACACTGTGTCACATGTGTATATCAATAACTGAAACATACGCTATACACACTGCCATCATAGATTTACCTCACCCTTTTAATTTTAATTGAATACCTAAAGTTGAAACTACATGTTGTGAGTTGTCTTATTATATACCTGACAGCCTAAGATAAATATGAAAACTAGTATGGAAAGAATAAAATCGGAATGAAATACAATAAATCGATGATGATTTGACTTTGAATGTTGTGTGCATAAATTATGAACTGTTGATTTAAAATTGAATTTTCAGGGTTCTCATCTTGTGTTTGTTTACCCATAACGATTGTTTTCTTTGGGATGAACCATATAAAATATGATTTTAATTTCAAGAATTATTATTACATTGTTGGAAATATTTTGATTAGCAGGTTCAGCTTCGCTGATTATTTATTTAGTTTATCACGGTAAATGAGAGATGATTTTAAAAAATGTTACTTTGTTAATTGTTTAGCAAATTTTTAGAAAAAAAAGTACAGCATAACGACTTTTTTTTTAAACTGACCAGTTAGTTTACAGAGTTTAAAATAATCAGAACATAATTCTACAGAACAAAACCAGACTGTAGTTATTGAATGCGTTGGGGGTATGGGACGATCCATTAATATAACTTTTATAAACGTTGAATTAGTTTTTACTCAGTATTTCTCCTGACTACACCGACTGCAGCTTGAGTGGAAGTGTCAGGGACAGATATCTGAACAAAAAATGCCAGCGGACGGATCCATTCTGTGGCATGCACCATCTAGTCTGTGGGAGGCACCATCTAGTCTGTGGCAGGCACCATCTAGTCTGTGGCAGGCACCATCTAGTCTGTGGTGGCACCATCTAGTCTGTGGCATGCACCATCTGTCTGCAGGCACCATCTAGTGGCAGGCACCATCTAGTCTGTGGCATGCACCATCAGTCTGTGGCAGGCACCATCTAGTCTGTGCATGCACCATCTAGTCTGTGGCAGGCACCATCTAGTCTGTGGCATGCACTGCACCATCTAGTCTGTGGCAGCACCATCTAGTCTGTGGCATGCACTGCACCATCTAGTCTGTGGCAGGCACCATCTAGTCTGTGGCATGCACCATCTAGTCTGTGACAGGCACCATCTAGTCTGTGGCATGCACCATCTAGTCTGTGGCAGGCACCATCTAGTCTGTGGCAGGCACCATCTAGTCTGTGGCAGGCACCATCTAGTTGTGGCAGGCACCATCTAGTCTGTGGCATGCACCATCTAGTCTGTGGCATGCACCATCTAGTCTGTGGCATGCACCATCTAGTCTGTGGCAAAATGTGCTGTGCATGCACCATCTAGTCTGTAGGCATCATCTAGTCTGTGGCAAGCAATCTAGTCTGTGGCAGCACCACAGTCTGTGGCAGGCACCAATCTAGTCTGTGGCAGGCACCATCTAGTCTGTACCAGGCAATTACGCAGCACCACACGATAATCTCAGAAAATGTAATACATTAACGGAACAAAAAAATGTTTGGGTCTAAATCGTAGTCTAAATTTGTGAAGTTTTCTTTACCATACGCATCGAAGTTGCGCATCGAGTCTGATAAACAAAAAAATATTTTAAGTTGTGCCCTGCACAGGAAGATATTTTGGTTCATTTTGACGGGTCTCTGAAGGTAACCATTTTTGTTTTCATGTTTATAAATTACATCCTTTTGTTTAGATGCGTGCAAAGGTAGTGTAATATATCTGTGTGTGTGTGCGTGCGCGTGTGTGGGGTGGAAACCGTTACCGCCAATGAAGCTTCTTTAATAATGAAATATTTATGTCCTGTTAGTATGTAGAATTGCTAATCATTTTTGGAAAGCATCTCTCTCTGTAATATCAGCTTTTCGAATTCGTCTTTCACATTATAGTCACTGATTTAATGACCATGGGTACACATCCGGAGATGTAGGAGTGACTGGAACATCAGTGATTCGAACTTTTCAGCATCGTTTTTAACCCAGTACATGTATTTATATTTTTTGGAAAGCATCTCTCTCTGTAATATCAGCTTTTCGAATTCGTCTTTCACATTATAGTCACTGATTTAATGACCATGGGTACACATCCGGAGATGTAGGAGTGACTGGAACATCAGTGATTCGAAATTATAAAAAAAGTTATCAGCGAACCCTAACCCCTCAGGCCAGGTCCGACATTAATCATCTATCTATTTAACATCTCAGCATATAGTTTAGTTTATAATTTGAAATTTTCATTAGCTTGGTTCAATAATAGCTTTTTAATGGATTCCAAAACATACCTGGGTAATTGATAATAACAAAAAAGTTCCAAATATCACTCGTAAAAATAAGTACTCCCAGTTGTTGGAGGTGAATTTGAAGACGAATAAAAAGGAGTTAACAGAAGTAATAAAGAACAACAGCTGAACTAAATATTGAACTTAATACAGCTGAACTAAATATTGAACTTCAATACAGCTGAACTAAATATTGAACTTCAATATAGCTTAACGTAATATTGAACTTCCTTGATAAAAAGAATACGTCATGATTTATACAGCCACATATTTGTATTTCTGGACGTTTTAGGCCCGGTGGCTCAGTTCTGAACCAGTGAAGTTATTGATTAATTACATAAATAATGTGTTAGGTCATTGTTCAAATAAGTTCTTTGCACATGGCCGAGCTGGGAATCGGCCCTATAAGCGATTGTCGTGAAGGCTCGAGTACCCCCGAGTTGTCTCAGGGGCCATAATTCTGTCAGCTTGAACTATAGCACACAAACAGTAACTATTTTAAACCATTTGTTCATCAGCCATGAAGCCATAACATAGAAGCCAGTTCTTCTCAACTTTGCACAAATTCCGCTGGCGATTGTGACTTCACCATGGCAGACGTGTTCCTGATCCCACCAATCAGATATTTAGGTGAGTGTTACAACAAACACAAGAATACTTTCTACAGCTTTAGATAGTACTTAAATACTTTTTTTTTTATTCCGGAACCAAACTATTAATAGCAATGTAGGCATCATTTTGTTTTAGTATTAGTAAGATCTCGGTAAGGATGATTTGTTTACATTTAGTATTAGATCGTATAAACCACTAATGTCGGCTGTGAATAAGAGTGCAATGACCATGAAGGTACGACGGGAGACCTATGTAAGCGACCACGTTTATACCTTATAGTGTGAAGTACACATTTAAACTGGGTGGCTTGGGTGGACTTGAAAACTTTAACCAGGACCTGCTAAAATCCCGAATATCTTAACGAGGATCAAACCCCTGACGTTGTTTAGCCAGCCATTGACTAATGTGGCGTCCACTGTGTCCCAAGTGGGAATCAAACGGAGACCACGGATCGATTATGTGGATTGAATTAGCCACTGACCACTGACCACCAACGCATTGACCTGAAAATGTTCATTAACGATCGGCATCATACTTATTACGTACAGAAATGTAGCCATAAACATAAACTAAACCAGTGTTTCACACAAAGTGTGGTACGCGCAAACCACGGTTTGGGGGGTACGCATCACGGGTGAGAACATCGGGCAAACATGCACGGCTTAAAGCTAAAATAATGAAATCAGGGGAAACAATTAGCGTAAAACAATATGTAAGTTTGCTACAAGGGTACAAAGCTTTACAAAAATAAAAAAAGGGTTACAGAGATGTCAAAAGTTAGGGAATCAGTGAACTAAATTTTCGTTTTTTTTTTGTTTATTGTGTCGCTCCCCCCTTTGAAATGTTTTTGAGTAAATTTTTCTCCCAGGGTACGGGTACGGGTATAACGAGGCCACCAGGTTCAGCCACAACTATGAACAACTCCTGATAATGTCTGCCAATATTTACATTTTTTCCCATGTGATAGTAAAGGCTTTGAAGGCGGTGAGTGTGATGTTTCATTCTTTACGTTATTTGTGAGTAGCACAATACACACTCTCCGCCCCACAACACACACTCTCCGCCCCGACAACACACACCCTCCGCCCCCACAAAACACACCCTCCGCCCCCCAACACACACCCTCCGCCCCACAACACACACTCCCGCCCCACAACACACACCCTCCGCTCCCCCCACAACACACACCCTCCGCCCCCACAACACACACACCTCCGCCACCACAACACACACTCTCCGCCCCCACAACACACACCCTCCGCCCACAACACAACCCTCCGCCACACAACACACTCTCTCGCCCCACAACCAGTGGCGCCGAGAGCCAACACGCCCCAGGGCAGGACATCATTGCGGGCCCCTTGATAAACAATAAGTCGTGAAAAAATTGACATGGTCGGGCGGCCGGGCCCCCTTACAGATGCAGGCCCCCTGGCGATGACCCCTTGCCACTCCTCTCGGCGTGCCTGCCCACAACAAAACACTCTCCGCCCACAACACACACACCTCTCCGCCCCACAACACACCCCCTCCATCCCACAACACACACCCTCCATCCCACAACACACCCTCCTCCGCCCCACAACACCACCCCACCGCCCCACAACACACACCCTTCGCCCCACAACACAACACCCTCCGCCCCACAACACAACACTCTCCGCCCCACAACACACACTCCTAACAAACCAACATTAACAAAATTACCCCTACAATCTCATATCCCACCCACATACGCACAGCAATCAACACTCCTCACACGTCACACACACACACACACACAAATACACATTCAAAAGGTCCTAGACAACTGACTCACACATTTCATGTCTTTTTTTTCTTCCGCCTCAAGCCGGACTTAGCGCGTGGTGCAGTGATATGGGTAGACACGCTGGTGTTTCACCTCCTGGCGTCTATCGTGTTCCCGGTGGTGATAGCCTCGCTCGTGCGTGCAGAGTAGGCCAATGTTATTTATGTGCACGGGACATTTCTTAGTTGATATTATTAGCTGTGCATGCTGGGAAGTCATTGCAGAAATTCAATATTTAAAAAGGGAGTGCCGCAAATCTGACTTGGTAACAATATGACCGAAACAATAATATGACCGAAACAATAATATGACCGAAACAATAATATGACCGAAACAATAATATGACCGAAACAACAATATGACCGAAACAATAATATTACCGAAACAATAATATGACCGAAACAACAATATGACTGAAACAATAATATGACCGAAACAACACTATGACCGAAACAACAATATGACCGAAACAACAATATGACCGAAACAACAATATGACCGAAACAACAATATGGCTGAAACAACAATATGACCGAAACAACAATATGACCGAAACAACAATATGACCGAAACAACAATATGACTGAAACAATAATATGACCGAAACAACAATATGACTGAAACAATAATATGACTGAAACAACAATATGACTGAAACAACAATATGACTGAAACAATAATTTAGATTGAAGTTGATTGAGAGAAACTAACTTATTTATCAATAGATCGGCCATTTTTTGAGGGGTAGCAGGGGGTGGGAGGGGTGGGGGAAGGACATAATAAAGTACGTTTGCATAGTTCTTAGGTGTAGCCTACTTTTACATCCAAGCAAAGGCCGTCGAATTACATGGTCCCCCTCCATCTTAAAAACCCAGTCCGGTCCATTCTGTTCTTGTCCCAGTGATTGCTTCAGAGCCTGATACAACCGTTCTCCCCGTGTGTTCAGTACAGACGGACATGTATTCATGCTTGATTACAGAATGAGACTGATAATGTATGTACTTATCTCAAAGATTAGGTCAATAAACCTGTGTGTTTATAACACTGAAAGACACATATGCCACCGTTACAGTGATCTTATGAAAGAAACGTCATGGTTTGGTCAAGTGAGTTTTAACACAACCCCACCTAACCGCCACAAATAAACCGTTTAGACGTTTGAAATAGAACGTTTTTTTTAATTACCTATTATTACCTCAAATTTCCCCAAAATGAAGTGTGCGGCAAAAGATATTGAGTGAATACATTTATCAAAATAAATTTGATTTTTGTGTGTGTGTGCACAATACATCGGTATACAAGACAACTAAGCAAAATGGTTGCGCGCATTCTGTTGTCACGTGGCGGCGCTCGTTTGGAAAGATGTGCTCGCGCGTAGATGCGCAAAGTTTTGAGGCGGCACTGAATGGAGCGAACCCACTCCCCAAACAAAGAAATGATGTGCGACTTAGCGCAAACATACTGTGTTGCATTTTGTCAGTGTTGCAGACGAACTGATGCACATGATCCGTGCCCGGAGACAGCTGCACCGGTGGTTCCCGGCCATTGTGGTGGTCGCGGCCTTGATCTTAGCGTCCAAGCCGGTAGATGACCTGGTCAATCAGTTGATGGACACACATTTCAGAAAGGTCTGTGTGACTAGACTATATATCATCTGTATGTATGTCCTATCTGTCAGTCGATTCGTCTGCCTGCTTGCATACATCTGTTTTGTCGGTCTCTATCTATCTATCTATCTATCTATCTATCTATCTATCTATCTATCTATCTATCTATCATCTATCTATCTATCTATCTATCTATCTATCTATCTATCTATCTATCTATCTATCTATCTATCTATCTATCTATCTATCTATCTAATCTATCTATCTATCTCTATCTATCATCTATCTATCTATCTATATCTATCTAATCTATCTATATCTATCTATCTATCTATCTATCTATCTATCTATCTATCTATCTATCTATCTATCTATCTGTCTGTCTGTCTGTCTGTCTGTCTGTCTGTCTGTGTCTGTCTGTCTATCTATCTATCTATGTATCTATCTGTCTATCTGTCTCTGTTTATTGGGTATGTAAGTATGTATGTACATTCCAAAATTAAGACCAAAAATCTTTTTCATTTTCCTCCTAGTCTAAGTGATCTCCAACCATCTTGTTCTTGATTGAATTATCTTGGTTCAACTAACAATGACTTGTAAACATCTGACACTTGAAGATACAACCTAGATCTGCTATCCATCTCAAATGATGAACATATCAGGTGTAGAGCACACCGATATTACTACTGATATTGATACTGATATTTTGACTGATATTATATGGACATGTGTTATTGATGTAGTTGGTCTGGGGGATCTAGTTAATTAAAAACATAAAACGTACGATTTAGAAAGCTCCCCCCCCACCTCCACCTAGGGGAGGGAACTCCAAGAATAAAAGTAACATCAGTTACTTGCCCATATAGAGCCATTTGACTTGAGATATAGTGTATAACCCACCATCCCTTAAAGATTTAATTATTTTGTAATTAGGGCAACTCGAGAGGTTTAGCTAAATCTCTGTGTAATTAGAAGTCCTTTTGACTGTAAGACTATTCACAGTATCACAGTTTAGGGCTGCCATAAATTTTCCTAATCAGAGTTATCTTGTCTAATATAGGTATTGTCAACTATTGAAAAAAAAGAAAACATACCAGTATATATATATATATATATATATATATATATATATATATATATAGCCATTTAAATTTCTCTGGTTTGGTCTAATTCAGGAAATGCCTTTTTGTTGATTCAGTCAATTTATTTTGGTATTTCAGTTTGGCCGCTCAAATACAGCAACACCAACATCTAGATAACAGATCCATGGCTCAGACATCTAGACAACAGATCCATGGCTCAGACATCTATACAACAGATCCATGGCTCAGACATCTAGACAACAGATCCATGGCTCAGAAGTTATGTCAGACTGTAGAACAGATTGTATTTCTTTACTTGTGTACATTACAATATATTACATTTAAAACAACAACACTAAAAGTCCCGTATTTGTTTGTTTGTTGTTAATTTACTCAGGTTTTCCCACATGCAATAAAAAAACAAAAAACCCAGTAACAATCACAATGTTTCTATAAATAGTAACAATGACAATATTTCTATAAATAGCAACAATAATATTATTTATTTTCGTATTTCTATAAATAGCAACAATAATATTATTTATCTGCATCGCATTGTCAAGCACAGTGAATGGAGAAGTTCTTATACGACATACGAAGAAGATTCCTACGGCCCCACTGTTTACAGGGCCCCACTGTTGTATTTTGCACTAACCTAAAATGAATCTAACGACTAGACACTTGTGGGGTGGGGGTGGTTTGAGTAGCCCAACATGTTCTGTTATTTGGGCTCTTGACATAATTAGTTCATTTGCGTACCATTCAAAGGGGCTAAAAGATATATTGCTGAAAGGCCCCAACTAGTGCTTTTTGTTTATTGCTATAAAACCTTTATAGTTGTCTACGTTTAGGTCCCCCCTCCCCTCCCATGAACGGCCCTGGATTTATTTTTGTGAAAACTTCACCAAAGGGATAACTGTGAAATCTTAAATGTATTTACCTTATTTTCTACTGTGAAACTTTAACCAACTCTAAAAATATGAAAAAAATGGCCTAATGAACGCATTGACCTGCCATGCCACCTCCCGCTCTACCCTCCTCTTCCCCACCGAGGTACAAGAGTGCCCTAGAGGGTAATAAATAAACGTTTTATATCTCCACTGGTTTTACACCAGGGAGGGTGGGAGTGGAGGGAGCATAACAATCAAGACGATGATTTCATTATCTCTCTACAGTGGCTTACATTATTAAATAGGCCTAGACGTTTATATATATACTAGTTGCAAGTACCCGGCTTTGCCCGGGTTTAAAAAATTTTTTTTACCTTCTGTTTTCTCCCTACCCCCTCTCTCCCTCCCTCCCTCCCTCCCTCCCTCTCTCTCCCAGACAGACAGACAGACAGCAAATGCGTCTTATAGTATATAGATTATATATATATATATATATATATATATATATATATATATATATATGTATGTATGTATATATAAATACATATATACACCACTAAAGCTTTGTTAGCCCAAGATCTAATTATATAACACGATAAAACAACTTATAAACAATGATGTTATAGATTCTGTCCAATGATTGTCTGCTAACCAGATGTCTATGTTAATAGCCCCCATACCCCACTCGTCACATCTCACTTATAAAAACACATATTAAATAGTGTTATAAAAGACATTATCAGGTTTTTTTTTTTTTTGTTTTATTGAAACGTTTATAATATTAGTTTTCACTAGATTATCACAATTACTTATCTCTTGTTAATCACTACAAAGGCAGAACTATCATATTGCACACGACTATCATAACAGCTTATCTAAATACCGTGTATCTTCAAAAAGCACACATATCATATTGACATTTCTGTTTAAACACACAACTTATCCTTCAAGGTGAAAACCCCCCGGCGCCCCTTTGTGAGGTCTGTCCCTCTGTGTCTCACTCACCCCCCGATCACACATACCCAGCGAGGGACGGATGGTCGAGTGGTGTAGGGCGCTCTGACTGTCAACCCGAGAGTGCTGAGTTCGATCCTCGGGTGAGAACCATTTGAATTTTCCCCAGGTCCTAGTGAGAGTCGGTATTATGTCCCTCAAGTCCAACCAGATTTAAATGGGTCACCTGACTCTGGTTATGGAAGTAAAGGCGGCTGGACGTTCGTTCAACTGGACGTTGTGCTAAAACCACACAATACTTTAACACGCCGAGGCTAGAGTAACAGATAAATTCTACAATTCATCTTCGCCGACGGCCCTTCAGGTCTAAGAGAACCAGGCCTGTAGCGTGCGGGTGGGGGGGGGTCTGGGCCCCCATGTTTTGTCTGCCCCCTCTGCTTATTTGTTCTACTTAGTAAAATGTATTACCTGGCCTCCCTCTGCTATTGCCTGGCCCCTAAGTATTGCCTGGCCCACCCTGTAGAATTTTCACGCTACGGGGCTGAAGGGAACCTTCACACACGCTCAACATCTCCGAGTAAAGTTCCCCAGGCTGGACATTAAGATTTCGAATTTTGGAGCTTTTACCAAAAAAAACCTGTGTTTTTGATATTTTTGAATTTTTTCTAATACAGAGATTGTGATTTTTTTTCGATTCAGAAACTTTCGTTGAATTTCGAGACAAGAAGTAACGATTTATTACGTTACTCTAACTATATGAAAAGACAATGACAAAACTATGACAGGATCAATAAAGGCATTGATAAATATAACACACACACACACACACACACACACACACACACAAACTCGTCTATTGGCCCAGTCACAATTTTCAGAGACAGATTATTTCCTCTATTCCATGTTATTGCATACACAGTTTATTTATAAATTTTGTCATCATGTGGTTTTTAATAAAAATTTTTTTTGCTATGCTTAGGCTGGTGCTATATTTAAAATCAATGCCAATCTATGGCAATGCACTCTGCATGTATTAATAATATATTATCTATGGTGCTGCCATTTCTAGACTTCCTTTTCTTTTTGTTTCCGGTTTATTATTGGCGGCATATTTCTAATCTCATAAATATAAATTGATTTTTTTAAAATTTAATTATAAAAAAATAATGGCTCCGCTTCGTATACCAAATGTAATTAATTTTGCCTATACCAACGTTAGTGAAGATAAGGTTAAAAATAAGTGGAGTGCAAAATGTTGCATTTGTCGCAAAATAATTCAAGACAATATCAACGTGACTTCAGGATTTACAAACTAAGTGTGCTTTGTTTAGCCTCAGTAGTAATTTTTTCCTTGGTGTGACAGTGCACAGTGTGCTGTACGGGGATCCATTCTCTCAGCTGTTGGCATTCTCAGCTTTTCGTGGATCACACACCGGTCAATTAATTAGTGAAGCACTCGATCGAATAGTGAATGATTTCAGTCTGAATGGAAAAGTTAGGCACGTGATTACTGATAACGCGAGCAATATGTTGAAAGCCATGTGTCTTTTTTTCCCATCATCTGAAGAAGAAACGCCTCCAGTGGACACATATGTTGATGATGATCAGCTGTGGGAGGATTTGCCTGATGAGGAAACTGATTCACTGACTGAAATTGGAAGCCGACTTGCATGCTTCAGTCATTCACTGCAGCTGGTTGTGCGAGGTGGAATTGAGAAGACCACCAGCTGTAGAATAGCAATCTCAAAAATTTCGAAATTAGCCAATATTGTTCATCAAAGTGCATTATTTCGAACGGCTTTTGAGGACATTTTCAAGTGTGGAAACATGGTAAAGTTAATTCCAGCAACAAACGACACTCGTTGGAACAGTGTATATAGACAGCTGGAAGCAGTTGTCGACTTGGACCTGGCAAAATTGATGGATTTGCTGCGACAAACATCACATGAAAATCGTATAATGACAGCCAAGGAATATGGACAAATCCAAGAACTTGTTGATGTTCTAGCTCCATTTGCACTGGCGACAGATATTGCACAGGGAGAGAAAATGGTTACAATTAGTTGTGTGGTCCCGACCATTTTCAGCCTTCGCCGCTTTCTTTCTCAGCAGCTGAATAAAGTTACGTACCACCATTCTGTCCTAAATGAACTTCTTTGCCAGTTGGATGAAAGGTTTTTCATGCTGTTCAAGCGTCTTGATATGACAAATCACTTGACTCGTCAACAAACTTCAAAGTCGTTGGCATTTGACAACAGCATTTTTATCTTAGCATCTGCAGCAGACCCCCCAATATGCTTTTCACTGGCTTGCTGACCACCCAGGACCTCAAGATGTGAGAGATAACCTACGACATCGAATAACTGGTAAGTTGATGATTTTATTTTTTATGATTGTTTGGCAGTTAATGTGCAATGCTGGAGTTGTAAATTTGTGTCGTTGTTTATGGCAATTTTTTTTCAAAACGTTATTCATTCATTGCTCCTAGTAACCACTTGGCCAGTGCTAGTCACTCATTTATTTTTAATTAAAGCAAAATATTTACCTAATGCATATGTGTATAATTGTACATAGTTGTAAACGGTTTTTTTGTTTTTTACAGCAATGCTGCAGTCTGAGCTCACTGTTTGCCGACCAGCATCTTCTATTTCCACATCAGCCGGAGTCGCTTGCAAGCCAACTCCAGCTCCCTCGGAAAGTCAACCTTCTGCGAAAAAAGCCAGAGTCTCCCTCTTTTCACATTATAAAAACAAGTTGGAGACTACTGTAGAAGATGCAGCTGTTATGAGTGAGAAACAGCTGCAGAATTACCTGGAAGTTATAAATTCATCATCATTTAATGCAGACGAGTGCAAACTGTCAGACATATATAAGAAACCGGAATTTTCATTGCTGGCGAGACTGTTTTGCGCTCCTGCAAGTTCAGCTCCAGTGGAACGAGTCTTTTCACAAAGTGGATTGTTTTTACGACCACACAGAGCTCGTATGAGTGATTCACTATTGGAGGCACTTGTGTTCCTCAAGTGTAACGCTTGACATTGACTAACATTATGATTTTGTTGAATGCACTACATTACATGTATATACATGAAATTTAAATAAATTTTGTTGTTAAAGAAATATTGGATTTTATTGTTTTATGAAATCCTTGTTTTAGTCCTTGTATGCAAAGTCCTTGTCCTTGTCCTGGTCCTTGATGCAAAGTCCTTGTCCTTGTCCTGGTCCTTGGCAGGCAAATCCTTGTCCTTGTCCTTGTACTTTGTGTCCTTGTCGTGGTCCTGGTCCTTGCACTTTGTGTCCTTGTTAACATCACTGGCTATTGGAGGACATTATTTTCACCCCCCTTCCCATAATGCTTGTTACGTTATTTGTGCGCCGTATCTTGAATCAGACCCAGCAAGATATGTCATTAAAACAGTGTTTGTAATATGTGGTGGTGCAGATACTCTCAGGTCGACAGTCGAGTAATCTCAACATTATCTCTGAATGTAATGAATGCATATTATCTTACTTATTATCTCAATGTTGCTTTTCATCTTTATTATTTTTTTAATAAAATATTACGGCTATTATTATCAATATCAACATTTATTCCAGAACCAGGCAGATCAATACTCACCTATGACGTCTCTGACGATAACTGCCCTCCCGCTCAGGTAGGAAATTAGTCTACGTCACAAGTAGACGTGCAACCTGAAAAACCAGGACTAGACATGGACTAGGACTAGACATGGACTAGGACTGGACATGGACTAGACACGGACTAGAATCGACTAGAATGGACTAGACTTGGACAAGACGTGGACTAGACGTGGACTAGATGTGGACTAGACTTGGACTGCTGCTGAATCAAACTTACTAACTCAGATAATTGCGCTCAGAGGTTTATAAAGGGTCTTTATGGGGAGGGGGCTCTAAGTTTTGAGACTTTTATTTGGGCCATAAGGAAAAGTATTCACATCGATCGCCCAGAGTCCTCACTTTAAAAGGGGCCCCTTCAAGTATCAATTACGACTTTAAGAGGGCCCCCTGGAGGTGTTATTTCCTGGGGTTCCAACCTCACTAGAAATCTGTGGCTGGGGCCACCAAGCTAATTAGAACGCAGTGAAATACCTGTTGAGTCCTCACTGTAAAAGTGGCCCCTTCAAGTATCAATTACGAGTTTAAGAGGGCCCCCTGGATTTGTTATTTTCTGGGGTTCCAACCTCACTAGAAATCTGTGGCTGGGGCCCCCCAAGCTAATTAGAACGGCAGTGAAATACCTGTTGGGTACAACATAGCATAAGAGTTGAAAGTTATTGATTCAGTAAGGTGGGTGGGTGAGGGGGCCCATTTGTCATTCGCCTAGTTTTCATATGCGTATGAACTGCTCTGTAAGTATTTAAACTCTAAAATTTAAATATGAAATAAACAACAACAACAAAATTATAAATCAAAATAATGTTTCAATTGTACAGCTGACTGAGTGCAAGCGAGGAATGAAATGGAGTGTCCATTATGCACACATTTACGATACGAACTTGGGTCGAACCTACCTGTGTGACACAAAGACAGACGGGGGTGGATGGATCGTTGTGCAGGTAAGGATGCTTTTAGTCAGGTGTTCTTTTTTTCATTTGTTTATTTTATTATTTTGATGACTAAAACCGTTGTCAGAATAATAAAACGAATGGGCACTGCGCATGCCTGTTGGTGAGGCAACTATTGGACCATTGGTGAGGCAACCATTGGACCGTTGGTGAGGCAACCATTGGACCTTTGGTGAGGCCATCATTGGACCTTTGGTGAGGCAATCATTGGACCGTTGGTGAGGCAAACATTGGACCGTTGGTGAGGCAACTATTGGACCTTTGGTGAGGCAACCATCGGACTGTTGGTGAGGCAACCATTGGATCGTTGGTGAGGAAATCATTGGACCGTTGTTGAGTCAACCATTGGACCGTTGGCGAGGCAACCATTGGACCTTCTGTGAGGCAATCATTGGACCGTTGGCGATACAATCATTGGACCGTTGGTGAGGCAAGATCCTCAAGCCGACCCTTCTTGTTCAAATCTTTCACCTCGCAGCCAGGGCCGACATCAAGTGGTAGGCCCTTCGAACACGTTTCAGGGATCCGGATGGGCCCCCGCCCTCCTATCACTTTCTATATTTTTTTGTATCTATTAATTTTGCTGCAACAAAGCTCAACCACTATTTTACTTTGTGAGTAATGGAGACACAATAGGGGGGGCCCAATATTTTCTGGCTGCGATCGTGCTTCAAGTGTTAACCGTCAAACCCATCGGTTCTCTATTGATATCCTATCTCGGAAAAAGGGAACCATCTCTAATTAATAATCACTGAATTGACAATGGAATCAAAAACTTCCCTTCGCCGTTGTGGGCGCGACAAGACTCTTTGGTCTCTTATTACAATGTCAGAATAAGGCATAGCATGAGAACTGATTTGAGTTTTTTTTTTTTTTAAAAATTCATCAGCGAAGAGTCCATAGAACCACAAAGTTCTACAATGATTGGTATCTATTCAAACATGGGTTTGGGCCAGTCTGTGACGACTACTGGCTGGGTAACAAGTACATGCACCAGATTACCAGCTCGGTAAGTAAAGACTATCTATAATACATAATCGTCTAGCCCTGGCGTACGTACGTTCAGGCGAGATGTGTGTATAACTTCCGCGGCTAAAAATAGACTGGGGAATTCCAAAATTTTCGTCTCACTCAAGGGGAGTTAACTCTTTGTTTGACTAAAAAAAAATAGTCTTGGGAATTCCAAGTAGTGCGAAAATTATGTAAAGTTGTGAAGATGGTCAAAGGGGATACAACTCAATTATAAGGAGTCACTCGCCGGTCCGGGTACCGGGCCTTTTGATCTACAGCTTCAACAAAGGTAGACTACTCTGAACAAACGTTATGAGTGCTGTGGCTCTGATAATAATAATGAGCTGAATGCATCGATTACTTTCTTCTTTTAAGTCAACTTTGAACATGTTCCTGCGTTCCAAGTCCGTTCTTAGGTTTTATGTTTCCCACAGGCAGATACTTTTTAGATATGCTTGTGATCCCCCCAGGAAAATGCAAACTGTCGAGACTTAAACTGAGATCTGTGCATCCCACCCCGCCAACCCTCTGACAGCCCCCCCCCCCCCAGGTGTTAAATCGTTTAAGCCCGGAGCCCGTGACACTTTGTCTTACCATGTGGCCGGCAAAACAAAAAGCTAAAAAAAAAAAAGAGAGGCCCAATAGAAGTGGGGGGTGGGGGGTGAGCGGACCCTCGTTTATCCATCCATAAGAACGCCTCTGTAATTACCTTCACTTGTATTATTATTATTATTGTTTTTTTTTTTTACAAGATGGTTTACTCAAACACTGTTCTTTCCAATGCAGGGCAAATATGAGCTTAGAATCGACATTGAGTATCGTTCAGCCACATACTACGCACAATACGCCAACTTCAGTATCGACGACGAGGAAAAGCAATACGCGCTTCATATCGCCGGCTTCAAAGGGAATTTGAGAGACGATTTGAGTTACCATGACAACATGATGTTCAGCACCAAGGAACGAGATAATGATAACGACCCACTTAAGCATTGTGCAAACTACTATAGAAACGCCTGGTGGTACAACAACTGCCACTTAGTTAACTTAAACGGGTATTTCATCACGTCGAAATATTATGGATTTTCAGTATTGTGGAAGACCTTAACAGGTTATTATACGTCAGTGTCCGCTGTGGAGATGAAAATAAGGAAAAAATTGATATCTCCAAATTAAAAAAAAAATAATAACAACTGTTATTTTTGTTTGTTTGTCTTATTTTTTTTATTGAGATAACTTCTGTCTCCGTATGATGATTCATTTATCTGCTTCTGTCTCCGTATGATGATTCATTTCTCTGCTTTCTGTCTCCGTATGATGATTCATTTCTCTGCTTTCTGTCTCCGTTTGATGATTCATTTCTCTGCTTTCTGTCTCCGTATGATGATTCATTTCTCTGCTTTCTGTCTCCGTATGATGATTCATTTCTCTGCTTTCTGTCTCCGTATGATGATTCATTTCTCCGCTTTCTGTCTCCGTATGATGATTCACTTCTCCGCTTTCTGTCTCCGTATGATGATTCACTTCTCCGCTTTCTGTCTCCGTATGATGATTCACTTCTCCGCTTTCTGTCTCCGTATGATGATTCACTTTGCTTTCTGTCTCCGTATGATGATTCACTTCTCCGCTTTCTGTCTCCGTATGATGATTCACTTCTCCGCTTTCTGTCTCCGTATGATGATTCACTTCTCCGCTTTCTGTCTCCGTATGATGATTCACTTCTCCGCTTTCTGTCTCCGTATGATGATTCACTTCTCCGCTTTCTGTCTCCGTATGATGATTCACTTCTCCGCTTTCTGTCTCCGTATGATGAGTCACTTCTCTAAACAACTTGATTGATTTAAAAGTTATCCAAATCTTTTAGTCTGATAATGTATTTGTAAATAATTAAAAGAGGTTTTATTTTTTTTTTAAAAAAAAGGTAAATAAGTAGACTTGTGGGACGGGTGGCCGAGTGGTGTAGATACTCGACTGTCCTGGGTTCGATCCTCGTTGAGAACCATGGGGAATTTTACCAAGTGAAATGTATTTCAAAGTCGTTCCACAAGTCCACCCATTTTTACATGGGTACCTGACTTTAAGTTGGCTAAGTAAAGGCGGCTGGGCGTTGTGCTAACCACACACAATCCCTTCATATGGCGAGGTTATAGAAACAGATGAATTCTACACTTCATCTACACACGATGGCCCAATAGGGCTAAGGGAAATCAACTTTTACCTAATAATATTGTCTTGAAGCCACGAGCATTCGCAGTTGTGTTGGGGGGGGGGGGAAGCGGTGAGCCCAATTATTCTCCATGAAGTCAAGATGCATGATAGGAAAGAAGATTGCATATGTTTTTCTACGTTTTAAAGATAAAGAGATGGGATGTTAAGTAAACTTAACATGCGATAGAAATAAACACGTGGTAAATAATTAAAAAAAATATTGATAGTCTAGTTAACTTACTAAACGAAATCTCTATTAAATGTCTGATGAATCTAACAATTTAAAAAGTAAAGTTCTGCACTCAGAGTTTGCGAGTTTGATTGACATTCCATTACTGCTATTGGGTGAGCCCAGAAATGTTTCATGTGATATAAAACAAGATTTTTAAAACTGACTGACTTTATATCAAAGGTAATGAGGTATAATTATTGTCTTATCCATTATGTTCACTCCTTGTTAGATTATTGTGTTGTCCCACTTTTTATTTTGTTAGGTGCTTGTGACCGGGTCTTTTTGTAAAGTCATGCATGCACTACAACGAGAGATGAAACTGTGTCATTCACATATGGTTTGGCGGGAAATCACCCACGCAATAGCCTTCACCTTCTGTTTGACGCGAATCTGGCATGTCTATAAAAAAAAAAGGACGATGACTTGGGTGATAGGGGGCCCAATGAATAAAAAATAGTTCCAAAAGGAAAAGGAGTAGCAGATACGTTGTTGGAGTGTTCATGTAGTTGAGAAAAAGAGTTCCGACAGAGGAGACTTACCGTATGCAGAGAGTAATGTATTCATGGATGTAGTAGTAAGATGATGTTTATATTGATCATATCTTGTGGATTCTCATTTGTAAATAAGTCAAATTCCCTTAAGCCCTAAAGGGCTCATTGGGGCAGATGAAGTGTAGAATTCATCGACGTTAAGTCGGCAAAACACCCAGCCGCCTTTACTCCCACAACTTAAAGTCAGGTACCCATTTAAAGCTGGTTGGACTTGGGGACTTTTACAAGGACCCGAACAAATCCCAAGGTTCTCACTGAGATTCGAACCTGGGACCCTCAGGTCGACAGTCGAGAGATCTACACCCGTCCCCTCGTCTGCAAATATCGAGTATTAAGATGTATTTGCTATTCTCATTAGACGTTGTGTCGGGTTATTATAATTGGAACACAAGTGGGATAAGACAGCTATTATTACAACTGACAGACCTTATATCATTACAACTGACAGACCTTATATCATTACAACTGACAGACTTTATATCATTACAACTGACAGACTTTATATCATTACAACTGACAGACTTTACATCACTACAACTGACAGACTTTATATCAATGGTAATTAGATATAGCTATTATCACAGCAGTACTGGTGCATGCTGGAGGTATTGTTGGAAGAGTGACATTTTTACAGGCAATGGTACCCGGAGAGTGGTGGAGGGGGGAGGGTTTAGACGTAAATGAAAAGTCATACTAGAGTGTAAGGAGAGGGAAATTTGTTTAACCCATTCACAGTAGATTAAACGTTATGGTATAAATGGTTTGGGGGGGGGGTTGAGTTGTAGTGTGCACAGTGCCGCCGAGAGCGGGGGGGGGGCAAATGCCCAGGGGCCCAGCGTTTTATGGCGAGTTTTAGGGGGCCCGGACAGAGCTTGCCAACCAACATTTGAAAATATTATTATCAGCACGGGGGGGGGGCGTGACAGCCCTGCCAAGGGACAGCGGACGCTTCGTATGGTTAAGTTGCGGACTCGCGGACTGACGCGGATCTTCTTTAGCGTTACCATAACAAATTTCAAGTCATTTAAGCAGCTAAATTTCAGCAATGCGGACGCGCGGACTGACTGCGGACCAATGTTGTAAGATTCTGCGGACGCGGACACGGATCATTGATAGAAATCCGCGGACGGACGCGGACGCTAAATTTCAAGATCCGCACACCTCTGGCATGAACCTGCCATCTAAAGTTGATCAGGCCATGCTAATTAACAAGGGCATAGACGCAATGACATAAACAAAGATGAGAGTTGTCGTCCATGAATGTTCAACTTATAAAAATAGACAGACTGAACTGATCAATGAGGAGTCTTCAATATATTAGCACATGGAAACGTGTTCTGATTATTTTAGATAAATAACCCGTAGCTGAGTCCATTGGACTGATGGCTTTCAGCTGACTACATCAGACTGATCCTTCTTAGTGTACTCTACCAATGACAATAGTGGTGTTACAATGGTGTTACTAGGGTCTGACAATAGTGTAACAATGGTCTGATTGGTGTTATAATGGTCTGACAATGGTACTACTACAATGGTCTGACAATGGTGCTACAATGGTCTGACAACGGTGCTACAATGGTCTGACAATGGTGCTACAATGGTCTGACAATGGTGCTACAATGGTCTGACAATGGTGCTACAATGGTCTGACAATGGTGATACAATGGTCTGACAATGGTGCTACAATGATCTGACAATGGTGCTACAATGGTCTGAGTGCTACAATGTCTGACAATGGTGCTACAATGGTCTGAGTGCTACAATGTCTGACAATGGTGCTACAATGGTCTGAGTGCTACAATGGTCTGACAATGGTGCTACAATGGTCTGAGTGCTACAATGTCAGACAATGGTGCTACAATGGTCTGACAATGGTGCTACAATGGTCTGACAATGATGCTACAATAATCTGACAATGGTACTACAATGGTCTGACAATGGGGCTACAATAATCTGACAATGGTGCTACAATGGTCTGACAATGGTGCTACAATGGTCTGACAATTGTGCTACAATGGTCTGACAATGGTACTACCACAACTACAATGGTCTGACAACGGTGCTACAATGGTCTGACAATGTTACTATAAATCTGTGGCTTCATACTCAATGAAAGTGTGGTCATCACACACCTAGCCAAGCAATTCTACTTTCAGCCCAACATGATAGAAATGAGTCTATCACCATGAAGTTAAAAATAAAAATTGGGGGGGGGGGGTTGGAGAGGGGGGGGTAAGGTAATAATCTATTGATCGCTAGTGTGAATGAGGTTAAGTCGGAGATATGTTTAATCCGGCTTGCAAAGAATGTCTGTTGGCTAATTGACCTGTCAGTGAAACACTAAAGTTAATGATAACTGATTTAAAACTAATAACACCTGCGATATTATTTCCTCACAATAGATAGGCCATACTAATTTACTACATGACCCGAACTGTTTTTGTATTTTTATGACTTTTTTTTTTTGTACATAACACAGCATTCTTACTTTCCTTTCCTTTTCTTTTTTTTTGACCCAACACTTCACTACATGTTACTCTCGTGTTACTATATACAAAAATAAAATATAACGATTGTGCAAACTGGATACGCTGTGTGGTAATCTCTACTCAACGTCTTCATTTGTTTGGAGAATTTAATGAACGATTTTCATTTGTTTGGAGAGTTTAATGAAAGATTTTCATTTGTTTGGAGAGTTTAATGAAAGATTAAATAACATGATCACCTGTCTACAGACTGGGGCTGTCCTTCTTGCAGTGCTGGCGATTTTCACACTGGGTAATTACATAACTATTTAGGTACTATTTTATAAAAAAAAAGTAAGACAAAAAAAAAAGGTATTATCGATCAATAGATTACTGATGACTGATATATGACAGCCGAATGACTGATATATGACAGGTTAAATGACTGATATATAAATGACTTATGATGCTGATAGTACATTGTTTTTTTTTTCAGTGTAAATATAAATGTGCTCTATATTGTCCGATTATGCCCTTTATTTATGTAGTACTTGTGCCCTTTATTTATATAGTACTTGTGCCCTTTATTTATATAGTACTTGTGCCCTTTATTTATATAGTGCTTGTGCCCTTTATTTATATAGTGCTTGTGCCCTTTATTTATATAGTGCTTGTGCCCTTTATTTATATAGTACTTGTGCCCTTTATTTATGTAGTACTTCTGCCCTTTATTTATATAGTACTTCTGCCCTTTATTTGTATAGTACTTATGCCCTTTATTTATGTAGTACTTGTGCCCTTTATTTATATAGTACTTATGTGTTTCAGAGCCATGCACTGCTGAAATTAGCGAAGAGGTGACGGAGACCAACTGCCCAGCGTTAACGGTTTGTGTAATTTTTAGAATTATATAAATATCCATACAGTATTATATAAACACTGCCAAACAGTATTATATTAACACAGCCATACAGTATTATATTAACACAGCCATACAATATTATATAAACACAGCCATACAGTATTATATAAACACAGCCATACAGCATTATATAAACAGCCATACAGTATTATATAAACACAGCCATACAATATTATATAAACACAGCCATACAGTATTATATAAACACAGCCATACAGCATTATATAAACACAGCCATACAGTATTATATAAACACAGCCATAAAGTTTTATATAAACACAGCCATACAGTATTATATAAACACAGCCATACAGTATTATATAAACACAGCCATACAGTATTATATAAACACAAATACAGTAAATTTATAAAGACAAATACAGTGTAATATAAGCACAGCCATACTATAAGCATATGTATAACATGAGGAATAATTTGCACATTTTGGTAGTAAATTCTAATATCAGCTTTGTGTTTGCTTTTTTACACTCGTTTCTTTTTTTTTTTAGCTATGTATCTATAACATTAAACGTGTACACAAATATATTCCATATATTTGTTTATTCATTTATTTATTGCGCAGCTTCTGCAGTGCGAGAGAGGTTTGAATGTGGACACGCATTACATTAAGGTTTACTCAGTGGCGTTGAATACAATGTTTCTGTGTGACACAAAGACAGACGGAGGCGGATGGATAGTTATCCAGGTCGGTTTTCAACATTTCCATCAAATCATACCGCATAAACTACCACCCCCCTTCCTCCCGACCCCCCTAATCCCACCGTTTTCTCCCCCCTCCCATCCGTCTCCCTCCTTCATGCTTTAAATCACGACAAGGCCATTTTGATCCAAAAGCTGTACAACTGTATGGCCAAGCTTTACATGCTGCATATATTTTCTTATTATTATTATACTTATTATTATTATTATACTTATTATTATTATACTTATTATTATTATACTTATTATTATTATTATACTTATTATTATTAGTATACTTATTATTATTATTATACTTATTATTATACTTATTCTTATTATTATTATACTTATTATTATTATACTTATTATTATTATTATACTTATTATTATTATTATACTTATTATACTTATTATTATTATACTTATTATTATTATTATACTTATTATTATTATTATTATTATTATACTTATTATTATTATACTTATTATTATTATTATTATTATTAGGATACATGACATCGGTGTTGATATCGTTTTGAGTGGTCAGGTGTGTGTGTGTGAGTGTGTGAGAGGGGGGGGGCTTGGTTGAGTGCCCAAACTGCATGCTGTCGGTTACGGATCCCAGCGAGTCTTGTCACTTTACCAATTTGTCCCCCGTGGTGGCTCAATATCCATTGCACACTCAGCTATGGCTTGGAGGATGTAAGAAGGCTACTGCCAAAAAAAAAACCGTCCCATTTCTTGTTTTATAAGAATCTCTACAGGGACTTGAGCTGATTTAAACGCACAGGTTTCCCCTCAATGTGACTAACTTGGTTTCTTTTCGTTAAAATAAATTAACTAATGGAAATTATCCACCAGAAGGAGATATTCTTTAGAAAGCGCTTTACGAGAGGTGAATCAAAGAGAAAAAACAAACGCATGGCGCCCCGTCAGAACAATCGTCCTACCCAGTGGCGCAACTAGAGCATGTGGCGCCTAAGGCGCAATCTTAACATGCGGCCCCATTCTTATAACAAAAAAAAAATACTACTTAAGTGGTAAAAAAAAATGCCGACCTCTTTGTAAAAAAGATTTTCCTTCCATTTAGAACTCCCACCGGTAGCAATAGTTAAGAATAATTGAATCGGGAAGACCCGTTTCTTTTTCCTAATCCTTGAACTAATTTGAAATGTGTGCTTTGTGTTCATTCCGCCAGAGAAGAGTTACAAAAAAGACCCAATTCAACCAGTACTGGGCGCTGTACAAGAACGGGTTCGGGCCACTTTGCGGCGATTACTGGCTTGGCAACCGGTACATCCACCAGCTGACTAGCTCTGTAAGAATAAACAAAATCGATCGATAATTAACAGATGAACGGGAAGAAGGTTCTCCGACCCCCCACCACCCCCTCCCCCCCAACTGCTTAAAGTTTAACATGGGACCCCCCCAGAATTCCTGGTTATGCCCCCCCCCCCCCAGTCATTGAAATACTGGATACACCAGATCTATATTAAGTAATGTTTCTTCAGGTCCCTAAGGGCCCATCGGGGCAGATGAATTCATCTGTTTCAATAGCCTCGACATATAGAAAGGTATTGTGTGGTTAGCACAACGCCCAACCGCATATTGCTCCTACCCCCCCCCCCAACTTATAGTCCAGGTTCTCATTTAAAGCTGGGTGGAGGGGGGACTTACCACCAGGGAACCTGAACAGATCCACAAAGTTCGCATTGAGATTCGAAACCAGTAGCTAAACTAAAAAAAAAAAATTGGCTGGCCCCAATATCCTCCTCCATTCAGAGGCAAAACTCGGGTCAGTAGAGTTCCAGGCAGCAGAAGAAAGTGTTTTTTTTTTTAAAATGTTGATGAAGTTGGTAACACGGCCTAGCAAATATTACGTCGTATCTACTATAGAGATTTGTTTTAAAAAAAATATTTTGTATTCAGATTGGAAGATGGGGGGTAGAGTTAGACTATTCAATTCCCCCACCCCCCTCACAGTGATAGTCACAACCTCCGAAAGGGGGGGGCAGGGGGCAAATGCCCAGGGGCCTGGCGAGTTTCAGGGGCCCGGACTGATCGGGCAAATCAACTTTTGAAAATATTATTATCAGCACGGGGGGAGGGGAGGGGCCTGTTGATAGTGATATGATGGCCTCCAACATACCGTATTTCGCTATGTCCATCCAGATTGGAGTGAGGGTGGAGAGAGAGAGAGAGGCAACCTAAAACACTCTTCATGGGCCACGCCCCTCCACCCCATAAGCCTCTAGGGGGTAAACGACTCCGTGTCTTTTAAAACTTATCTGTAATTATTTATTTAGTCCCGAATATAGATGTACGGGTCGAGGGTGCTCCCTTCCCCCCCCCCCATTGCTTTTTAGTTTAACCAGGGCCCCGGTATTCCAGAATGCGGCCCCCATACATTAAAATACTGGATACCCCTGATCGATAATAGCTAAACGAAACAAAAACTGATAACTCCACAATTCTGCTCTCAGAGGCGGGGCTTAGGTCAGGCGAGTCCACGGTTGCAAAAGAAAGTGTTGGGACATTTAAAGAAAAAGAGACACATAGAAAGGCTAAAAAAATTGTAAGCTCTTTCGACCCCCCTCCCTCCTCATCAATAGTCGGATCTCCGCCTATCGTGCACCCCGGGGCCTTAAATCCGCCTCCGCCTCCATTATTTTTTTTTTTTTAAATTTACGCCTATATTTCTGTATATTTCGTCGCGCAGGGCAAATATGAATTAAGGTTTGAAATAGTGCACAGGTGAAAGCATTACTGCGCCCAATACAACAGTTTTTACATCGACGGGGAGGGCCGAAACTACGCACTGCACATCGGCGGCTACACCGGGAACACAACAGATGAATTGTCCGCACAGAACAATCAAACGTTCAGCACGCCGGACAGAGATAACGACGTGTCCACAAAAAACTGTGCCAAGGATTACAGGTCGGGCTGGTGGTTCAGCGACTGCCACACGTCTAATGTGAACGGGGACGATTCCAGGACCGGACAGGGTAGCAAGTCGCTGGCCATCAACTGGCTCAGCATAACCGGTTTCTATGACTCCCTGAACATGGTGGAAATGAAAATTCGTAAAAGTGACCAATAAAGGATTCAATGATAGTAAACGTGTGCCCTTTTTTTTTTAATTTGTTTTGTTTCATGTGGCACAATGTTTAATTGATTAAATTAATTGGCAAAACGCATTAATGAAGTTTATTTTTAAGATAAATATGGTCATCTTCTTCTTCCTTTCTTTGGCTCTACGGCCCATTTAGGACCCTGACCTGCCATACTACTCTTCTCTAAAGACCATTTAGGGCCTTGGCCTGCCATACTACTCTAAATACCAATTAGGGCCTTGGCCTGCCATACTACTCTAAATACCAATTAGGGCCTTGGCCTGCAATACTACTCTAAATACCAATTAGGGCCTTGGCGTGCAATACTACTCTAAATACCAATTAGGGCCTTGGCCTGCTATACTACTCTTCTCCACTTTTCCCGATCCATGACCTTCTTCCTCCACCCTCTCAATCCTCCACTTCCTCTAACCATCTGCTTCTTGATCAACCCTTATAGACCTTTTCTCATTGACTGTTGCCTTATATATTGCTTTTGGACTTCTGCTGTTTTCCATTCTTTCTATGTGCCCTACCCACCTCAATGTATTCATTAAAAAATATAGTATATTGTTATACTTATTTATAGTAAAGGAAAGACTAAGACATATTTGCACTAGATAATAAAAAAGAGGGGGTGAGGGAAGTGAGTTTGGGACAAAGAGGTTAAGACAGTGAGGTCGGGAAGTGAGTTTGGGACAAAGAGGTTAAGACAGTGAGGTCGGGAAGTGAGTTTGGGACAAAGAGGTTAAGACAGTGAGGTCGGGAAGTGAGTTTGGGACAAAGAGGTTAAGACAGTGAGGTCGGGAAGTGAGTTTGGGACAAAGAGGTTAAGACAGTGAGGTCGGGAAGTGAGTTTGGGACAAAGAGGTTAAGACAGTGAGGTCGGGAAGTGAGTTTGGGACAAAGAGGTTAAGACAGTGAGGTCGGGAAGTGAGTTTGGGACAAAGAGGTTAAGACAGTGAGGTCGGGAAGTGAGTTTGGGACAAAGAGGTTAAGACAGTGAGGTCGGGAAGTGAGTTTGGGACAAAGAGGTTAAGACAGTGAGGTCGGGAAGTGAGTTTGGGACAAAGAGGTTAAGACAGTGAGGTTGGGGTTGAAACAGTGAGGTTGGGACAGTGAGGTTGGGATAGTGAGGTTACAGGGAGCTACACATTTGATATTTATATTTCTGTGGTCCTTGTATGATGAATATAACGTGAAGGAGGGGGGGGGTAGAGTCGGTAAAAACGAGAGGTGTGGCGTAACTGAAATAAAGCTTGCTGTACACAGGTACAAACAGTACCACTAAGATACTAACAGTACCGCTAAAATACAAACATTACCACTAAGATACAAACAGTACCACTAAGATATTAACAGTACCGCTAAAATACAAACATTAACACTAAGATACAAACAGTACCACTAAGATGCAAACATTGCCGCTAGGATACAAACATTACCACTAAGATACAAACAGTGCCACTAAGATACTAACAGTACCGCTAAGTTACTAACAGTACCACTAAAATACAAACATTACCACTAAGATACAAACAGTACCACTAAGATACAAACAGCACCGCTAAGATGCAAACATTGCCGCTAAGATACAAACATTACCACTCTGATACAAACATTACCACTAAGATACAAACAGTATCACTAAGATACTAACAGTACAACTAAGTTATTAACAGTACCACTAAGATACAAACAGAAACCACTATAATACAAACAGTATCACTAAGGCACAAACAATACTACTAGATACTAACAGTACAACTAAGGTACAAACAGTACCATCAAGATACAAACAGTACTGCTAAGGTACAAACAAAAAGACGGGAGACCAGGATTTTAATCCCAGCTCTTTGTTTACTTGACGACAGGGATTAGTATAAAGATATAAACGTCAGTGCTGTAGAATAACAGTATACGGCGGGACAAGTGTGGGACAAGTGCGGGACAAGCCAACCCAGTGGGCGGGCCGCAGTCCGGTCTATTGCGTTATTTCGGGTGGATTTTAATAGTACTTTTACCTAGGTCTTATGTTTCCACATAACACGCAGGGCTGGCCTACGAATTTCGGGGCCCGATTTATCGGATGTATGCAAAGCCCCATGTGCAGGGGCGCCGAGAGCAAACAAGGGCCCCAGGGCAGGACATCATTGCGGTCCCCTTAATAAACAATGAGTCGTGAAAAAATTGGCATGGTCGGGGCGGCCGGGCCCCCTTACAATTGCGGGCCCCCTAGCAATGACCCCCCCGGATCCCCTCTAGGCGTGCCTGCACCTGTGAAATGAGCAGTGATTGATTGTGATATGCTAAAAGTAAATTACGGGATTCCTGTCAGACGCGGACCCCACTTTATAGAAATCGGTCGAATCGGCCCAAAAGCCGGCCTTGATGACACAAATGATATTTTACTGGTGTATAACAAAACGATAACATCATTTAGAAAATTAAAAAAAAAAATAATTCAAATACCGTATTTCTCTCACCGCTTGATTGACATTTCATTTTCTCCCCATACCAACAGAATGCTGTTTGTTAATAAGGCTTGCGAGCTGTACAGTTGTGACTTTTCAATTAAATGTTAATTCTACATTTCATTAAAACATAACGATATTACACAAATTAAACAAACACAACTGGTCACATAGTGTAATAAGTTCAAACTGAAAGTTTCATTGAGTACAGAACGTCATGACCATTTACCTAAGGGCTGTGAATCTACTCTTTGCTCTACTCACACTTTTTAAACAGGGTAAATATATGTTTTGCTATAAAACTATATATAAAAGCGATTTGTGTTCTGCGTTAAATCGAAAGTAAGGAATTAATACAACAGTGTTACAGTTTAAAATCCAAGTGTGAAAAAAATCGGATCTGCCCGAAACCAAAAAATAACCTAGCCTACCGATTAAGCCTAAGGGGATATAACTCTATGCAAAGGTTTTGCAGGGTACATCTAGTACAATATAATACAATACTTTAAACTCTAGTTTTAAGCGAATTAACATTTTTTTGCTGTTATTAGCTTGACACGTTGCTCCATTCTTTATATATTTGTGTGTTTGCCAACAGATTGGATATATTTTTAGCCTGTCCATTTTTAAAGTAGGCAATCCGGTTGTTTCTATGAAAGCGTGCTCTTCGAGCCCTTCACAGAGCACTCTGCATTTATTAGTCCAAAACTGGATCAACAACCATGTAAGACCACTCCTAAAGTTACAAAATTAAAGCTGACGTGGTTTGGTCATTTTCTTGCCTCATTTTCTTGCCTGGTTTTTTTTTTTTACAATTTAACACGTACATGTGTGTTCCAGAACCAAGCACATCACTTATTTCGGAAGAGGTCTCAGAGAAGAGCTGCCCTCCCGCTCAGGTAAGACCATTGGTCAAGCCACACAAATAACAGTACATGAAGATAACCATTTATATGTTATTTATCTAAATCCTTTTTTTTTTAAATTAATATTTAAGCTACAAGCAGTTAAATACTTCACAAGGCAGTTAAATACTTCACAAGGGTTGGGTGTGAGGCCTCTTTGAAAATAATAGGCGTGTAAAGCTGATTTTTTGTGGCAGGTCCTTAAAAATGGGTGGGGTCCCTGACGCACACCATTAAATTCTCAACCGGTCCTTAGAGTTTAGACTCATTTGTAAGGTAATTTTTATTACAATAGTAAGTAAACTTTAGCCCTAACGGGCCATAGGGGCAGATGAAGTGTAGAATTCATCTGTTTCTCGGCATATGAAGGGGTTGTGTGGTTAGCACAACGCCCAGCCACCTTTACTTCCCCAACTTAAAAGTCAGGTACCCATTTAAAGCTGGGTGGACTTGTGGGACGACTATGAAACAAATTTCACCTGGAAAAATTCCCATGGTTCTCACCGAGGATCGAACCCAGCACTCTCAGGTCGACAGTCGAATATCTACACCACTCGGCCATCCGTCCCTATTAATACAATAGGCCTGGTAAATACTTTAGTTTTCAAATTATTTGATACTTAATTTTTTAATTTTTTTTGTGTTATTTATTAAAAGTTGTTGTTATATTTTCGTTTGACTTTTTTGCTAAATTTAAAATTGAACCAGGACAACCACCTAAGTAGAGAGATGATATTTCAGTTAATGATATTCAAATGCCAATAAAAATAAATCATTTTAGGTTGCTGCGTGCGTGCGAGGTATTAAGTCGAAAAGTCATTACGTGCACATTTACAATGGGGAGCTAGGTGTGTCTTACCTGTGCGACACAAAAACAGACGGAGGTGGGTGGATAGTTATACAGGTAAGGAGTCTACCAGTCATTTGTTGTGTGCGACTATCATTAATATGTTTTATATTAAGTTTACTTTTTTCTTGGGTTTCATTGGGACCCTGCGATCTCGTAAGATGTCATGGCTCAAAATGTAGGACCGTCAACAATATGAGACATCGATGTCTTATGTTGTATTACCGTCAACAGTATGAAATAGCTTTGGTACATATTGTAGGACCGTAGCCAGCAGCGTGATACAGTCTTGGCGCAGGATTTGAGAGCGTCGTGAGTGCTAAGGGACCAGGTGCTGGGATATTCTTGGTGAATTTTTATTCATTGTGCATGATTCCATAAGATCTCTACAGGGCAGAATAAAGTTTCATTTTCCTCTGTATTTCTAACAGAGAAGAGTCCACAGAAGTGCAAATTTTACCTACGACTGGCATTTATTCAAACATGGGTTCGGGCCAGTCTGTGACGACTACTGGCTGGGCAACAAATACATACACCAGATTACCAGCTCGGTAAGTAAAGACTATCTAATACATACACCAGATTACCAGCTCGGTAAGTAAGACTATCTAATACATGCACCAGATTACCAGCTCGGTAAGTAAAGACTATCTAATACATGCACCAGATTACCAGCTCGGTAAGTAAGACTATCTAATACATACACCAGATTACCAGCTCGGTAAGTAAGACTATCTAATACATACACCAGATTACCAGCTCGGTAAGTAAGACTATCTAATACATACACCAGATTACCAGTTCGGTAAGTGATTATATATTGGACGCAATTGAATCTTGGTCTATTAGTACCCTTTAACCTCGTCCCACTGGTATGTTATACTGGTCAGTTAACGCCAAGAAAAGTCCCCTAGTTTGGGTGTCTTCAGCAGGAAACTAGTTTTCCAATTCATAAGTGTTATGTACCACATGTGGACGGTACATTTGTAACGCTAAATAGTCCCCCCCCCCAACCACACACTATTCTATTTTGTTGACGTAATATATAGATAGCGTTGATAATGTTTAACACTATTTGAAATTGGAGATGAGGAGATGGGAGAAAGGTAAATGGGGTTGGGAGATGAAGAGATGGAGTGAAGGTTACTGGGGTTGGGAGATGAAGAGATGGAGTGAAGGTAAATGGGGTTGGGAGATGAAGAGATGGAGTGAAGGTAAATGGGGTTGGGAGATGAAGAGATGGAGTGAAGGTAAATGGGGTTGGGAGATGAAGAGATGGAGTGAAGGTAAATGGGTTGGGAGATGAAGAGATGGAGTGAAGGTAAATGGGGTCGGGAGATGACGAGAGGGTGTGAAGGTAAATGGGGTTGGGAGATGAAGAGATGGAGTGAAGGTAAATGGGGTTGGGAGATGAAGAGATGGAGTGAAGGTAAATGGGGTCGGGAGATGACGAGAGGGTGTGAAGGTAAATGGGGTTGGGAGATGAAGAGATGGAGTGGAGGTAAATGGGGTTAGGAGATGAACGTAAATGTAATTATCTGTGGACTCCATAATAATTTTGTTAATGTACTAAAACATTTAAAAACAGAGTATTTTCGTCAAGAGTACACAACTGCCTAACATTTGAAATAAATCGAGCTTCGATAATTTAGTGAAATTTGTTTTTAAAATTCATTGCCTAAAAACGAGTTGGACACAGTAAGTTATTATAAAAGGCTTAAATACATAATATAGAAATAATTACATCACTCACAAAAAAGTTGAGTTTTGTTTAATCATTAATTTGAATGCATTTTTTTCCCTCGTGTAGGGCAATTACGAGCTTTGGATTGACATGGAGTATAAATCGAAAGCGTACTACGCCAGGTACAATAACTTTAGTATGGACAACGAGATGGAGAAGTACACCCTTTACGTCAGCAACTTCACCGGGAATGTGCAAGACGAGTTCGGTAAACACAACGGTTTCAAGTTCAGCACCTGGGACAAAGACCACACCCCGACGGGCTGCGCGAAAAAGTATTTGGCCGGCTGGTGGTTTATTACTTGCCACCGCGTTAACATAAACGGTGTTTTTGGAGATAAACGCTGGGGGTATGGGGTCATCTGGGAGACGCTGACCGGCAACAGTGAATCGTTGACTTCTGTGGAAATGAAAATAAGACAACGCTAGTGTGTCCAGTTCTGCAATTAATAAAAAACAAACGTAAAGACCGATTGTGTCTATTGAAGTATTTCGTTATCTATCTATCTATCTATCTATCTATCTATCTATCTATCAATCTATCTATCTATCTATCTATCTATCTATCTATCTATCTATCTATCTATCTATCTATCTATCCATCCATCCATCGATATCTATCTATCTATCGATCGATCTATATCTATCTATCGATCTATATCTATCTATCTATCTATCTATCTATCTATCTATCGATATCTATCTATCTATCTATCTATTTTTCTATCTATCGATCTATCTATCGATCTATATCTATCTCTATCTATCTCTATCTATCTATATCTATCTATATCTATATCTATCTTTACGTCTATCAATCTATATCTATCTATCTATCTATCTATATCTATCTATCCATCTGTGGACCCCCCATTGCTGTTAGTTTAACCAGGGCCCCGGTATTCCTGAATTGCCCCCCTCCATACATTAAAATACTGCATACACCAGATCGATATTAGCTAAACGATACCAAATTGTTAACTCCACAATTCTGTTGTCAGAGGCGGGGATTAGGTCAGGCGAGTCCACGGTTGCATAAGAAAGTATAGGGCCACGTAAAAAAAAGAGACATATAAAATGGCTAAAAAATGTAAGCAATAAAGAATTCAATGATAGTAAACATGTGTCCTTTTTATTATTTGTTTTGTTTCATGTGACACAATGTTTAATTGATTAAAAAAATATGGTCATCTTCTTCTTCTTCCTTTCTTTGGCTCTAGGGCCCATTTAGGGCCCAGGCCTGCCATACTACTCTTCTCTACAGCCCATTTAGGGCCCTGGCCTGCCATACTACTCTTCTGTACAGCCCATTTAAGGCCCTGGCCTGCCATACTACTCTTCTCCACTTTTCCATGACCGTCTTCCTCCACTCTCTCACTCCTACGACTTTAATGTCTTTCTCCACTTCCTCTAACCATCTGCTTCTTGGTCTGCCTTTAGGCCTTTCCTCGTTGGGTGTTGCCTTATATATTGCTTTGGGACCTCTGCTGTTTTCCATTCTTTCTATGTGCCCTACCCACCTCAACCTATTCATTATAAGTATAGTACATTGTTCTAATTATTTATTTGCACTAGATAGGGGGGGGGAGGGGAGGTTGGGGCAGCGAGGTTGGAGTTCGGGACCTGTACATTTGATATCTATATCTGTGTGGTCCTTGTATAATGAATATGGCGTGAAGAGGAGGAGGGGTGTGCGTAGAGTCGGTAAAAATGAGAGTTGTGGCGTAACTGCAATAAAGCTTGCTGTACACAGGTACAAACGGTACCACTACAGTACAAACATTACCACTACAGTAAAAACAGAATCACTATAGTAAAAACAGAATCACTATAGTACAAACAGTACCACTAAGATACAAACAGTATCCCTATAGTACAAACAGTAATATTATAGTACAAACAGTACCACTAAGTTACATACAGTATCACTAATATACAAACAGTATCACTATAGAACAAACAGATTCACTATAGTACAAACAGTATCACTAAGATGCAAACAGTACCATTATAGTACAAACAGTATCACTAAGATAAAAAAAATGTTACTAGGGTACTAACAGTGCAACTACGGTACAAACAGTACCGTTGAGGTAAAAACATAACTGCTAAGCTAAGGTACAAACAAAAAGACCGGAAACCAGGATTTTAATCCCTGCTCTATGTCAACTTGACATCAGTGACTAATTAATTAGTCGAATCAGATCGCGAGGGTGGATTGATAGGAAGAGACTAAAAGACTAATTGTGGTTACGACTGAATCCAGTGCTGACAGAAAATATCAGCACTAAGTAGCACACACAATTATTTGCGAATTCATCTATATAATAATCATATATAATAATCCTCATTTCCAGTGTGCGTTAAATCGAAAGTAAAGAATTAATACAACAGTATTCCAGTTTAAAATACAACCGTGAAAAAAATCGGATCTGCCCGAAACTAAAAAATATCCTAGCCTATCGATCAAGCCTAAGGGGATATAACTCTATGCAAAGGTTTTGCAGGATACAGCTAGTAATAATAATAATACCGTGTTGCAAATGGACTATCTTTTTGTAGCGCAATGTCCATAAAAAAAGTGAACTTTTGGAAAACACTAGTTCAATTTGGCAAGTGATAGCACCCGATATTTATGGCTTTTTCTTTTTTTTTTAATCAAATATTTGAGTTGTAACTTGGTTAGCTGCAAGTAAAAACGAAGTCAAATTAAAAGAGTCAGCCTGTAAATTTTACCTTTTTAAACACAACGTTTTGTTCAGAGACTGAAAAGTGCAAATACTGACCAACACTGAAGTTCTATTCCTATGGCTAGGCAAATAAGCCAGCAGCCTAGGATCCCACTACTAAGGGGAGTGGGGGGGGGGGGGAAACCTGTTGGTAATTCTATTTTTGCATTAACCCTAAAATGACCACGATGTCTTGACAGTAGGGTTTCGGGTGCTTGAAGGATGGTTAATGTCTAAGATTTGCAAGCAGAGACTTGACAAGATTCGATAGTGCGAATGTCCTTTGATAACTTTTTAATTCGTGGGCCGAGTTGGGTTCTAAAATTTAAAAGAAGTGCCGGTCCAACAGAGTTGGGTGGAGTGTTTATGTGAATTGATAGGGATTAAAAATATAAACGTCAGTGCTGTGAAATAAAAGTATGGGGCGGGACAAGGGCAGGATAAAGCAGCCCACCCAGCGGGCGGGCCGCAGTCTAGTCTATTGCGTTATTTCGGGTGGTTTTCAATAGCAATTTCACCTTGGGATTATGTTTACACATATCAAGCAGGCCCGGCCTACGAATTTTGGGGCCCAATTTAACGGATGTTTGCGAGGGCCCTGTGAAATGAGCAGTGATTGATTGTGATATGCTAAATGCAAATTACTGGGCCCCTGTCATTCGCGGATCCGAAATTGTAGAAATCGGTCAAATCTGCCTAATGTTGGCCCTGATAACACGAATGGTATTTTACTGGTGTATAACAAAAAGATAACATCATTTAGAAAATGAAAAAAAAAATTAATTCAAATACCGCATTTCTCTCACGGCTTGATTGACATGTCATTTTCTCCACAATACCAACAGAATTCTCTTTGTTAATAACGCTTGCACACTGTACAGAAGTGACTTTTCAATTTAATGTTAATTCTACATTTTATTAAAACATATCGATATAACACAAACCAAAAAAGAAAAACAACTGCTGGTCACATAGTGCATTACCTGTAATAAGTTCATACTTAACATTTCATTTAGCGGTTTTAAAACACAAATTACAGAACGTCATGACTATTTACCTAAGGGCCGTGAATCTACTCATTGCACTACTCACAATTTTTAAACAGGGTAAATATATGTTGTTATAATACAATACTTTAAACTCTAGTTTTAAGCGAATTAAATTTTTTTGCTGTTATTGGCTTGACACGTTGCTCCATTTTTTATATATTTGTGTGGTCGCCAACAGAGTGGATTTATTTTTAGCCTGTCCATTTTTAAAGTAGGCAATCCGGTTCTTTCTATGAAAGCGTGCTCTTCGAGCCCTTCACAGAGCACTTCGCATTTCATAGTCAAAGACTGGATTAACAACCATGTAAGACCACTCCTTATGTTAGAAAATGAAATCAGTCATGGCTTGGTCATTTTCGTGCCTTATCCGCTTAGCAAAACTAGTCTGATGGGCCATTAATTAAACTTACGTGATTATCTTAATCTACTTTTCCTTGTTTTTTATTTTTTTTATAATTTAAAAAGTGTGTGTGTTTGTATTCCAGAACCAAGCACAGCACTTATTTCGGAAGAGGTCTCAGAGAAGAACTGCCCTCCCGCTCAGGTAGGAACATTGGTAGTGATTTTAGGGCGTGATTTTGGGGCGTGATTTTGGGGCATGATTTTGGGCCGTGATTTTGGGGCGTGATTTTAGGGCGTGATTTTGGGGCGTGATTTTGGGGCGTGATTTTGGGGCGTGATTTTGGGGCGTGATTTTGGGTCGTGATTTTGGGTCGTGATTTTGGGGCGTGATTTTGGGGCGTGATTTTGGGGCGTGATTTTGGGCCGTGATTTTGGGTCGTGATTTTGGCGCGTAAAGCTGATTTTTTGTGTGGCAGGTCCTTAAAAATGTGTGGGGGTCCATGGCGCACCCCATTAAATTCTCCACCAGTCCTTAGAGTTTAGACACATTTGAAGATTTACATGTAATAATGTAATTTTAAGTATAATACTTTAGTTTTCATATCATTTGATACTTAAATTTTTTATTATTTTTTTTTAATTTATTAAAAGTTGTTGTTATATTTTTTCCTAAATTTAAAATTAAACCAGAACAACCACCTAAGTAGAGAGATGATATTTCAGTTAATGATATTCAAATGCCAATAAAAACAAATCTTTTTAGGTTGCTCTGTGCGTGCGAGGTATGAAGTCACAAAGAAATTATGTGCACATTTACAATGGGGAGCTAGGTGTGTCTTACCTGTGCGACACAAAGACAAACGGAGGTGGGTGGATAGTTATACAGGTAAGGAGTTTATCAGTCATTAGTTATGTGCAACTATCATTAAGATGTTTTATATTAAGTTTACCTTTATCTGTGGTTTCATTGGGACCCTGCGATCTCGTAAGATGTCATTGTATAGGTTTGGGGCAAACTTGGCACACGCAAACTGACCTTCGCTATGGTCACGTCTTTTGTACGGTCGTCTTAGGTTGTAGGACCGTCAACAATATAAGAAATCGATGTCTTATGTTGTATTACCGTCAACAGTATGAAATAGCTTTGGTACATATTGTAGGACCGTAGCCAGCATTGTGATACAGTCTTGGCGCAGGATTTGAGAGCGTCGTGAGTGCTATGGGACCAGGTGCTGGGCTATTCTTGGTGAATTTTTATTCGGTGTGCATGATTCCATAAGATCTCTGCAGGGCACAATAAAATTTCCTTTTCTTCTGTATTTCTAACAGAGAAGAGTCCACAGAAGTTTTAATTTCACCTACGACTGGCATTTATTCAAACATGGGTTCGGGCCAGTCTGTGACGACTACTGGCTGGGCAACAAATACATACACCAGATTACCAGCTCGGTAAGTAAGACTATCTAATACGTACACCAGATTACCAGCTCGGTTAGTAAAGACTATCTAATACATACACCAGATTACCAGCTCGGTAAGTAAAGACTATCTAATACATGCACCAGATTACCAGCTCGGTAAGTGAGACTATCTAATACATACACCAGATTACCAGCTCGGTAAGTAAAGACTATCTAATACATACACCAGATTACCAGCTCGGTAAGTAAAGACTATCTAATACATACACCAGATTACCAGCTCGGTAAGTAACGACTATCTAATACATGCACCAGATTACCAGCTCGGTAAGTGAGACTATCTAATACATACACCAGATTACCAGCTCGGTAAGTGAGACTATCTAATACATACACCAGATTACCAGCTCGGTAAGTAAAGACTATCTAATACATGCACCAGATTACCAGCTCGGTAAGTGAGACTATCTAATACATACACCAGATTACCAGCTCGGTAAGTAAAGACTATCTAATACATACACCAGATTACCAGCTCGGTAAGTAAAGACTATCTAATACATGCACCAGATTACCAGCTCGGAAAGTGAGACTATCTAATACATACACCAGATTACCAGCACGGTAAGTGAGACTATCTAATACATACACCAGATTACCAGCTCGGTAAGTAAAGACTATCTAATACATACACCAGATTACCAGCTCGGTAAGTAAAGACTATCTAATACATACACCAGATTACCAGCACGGTAAGTGAGACTATCTAATACATACACCAGATTACCAGCTCGGTAAGTGAGACTATCTAATATATACACCAGATTACCAGCTTGGTAAGTGAGACTATCTAATACATACACCAGATTACCAGCTCGGTAAGTAAAGACTATCTAATACATACACCAGATTACCAGCTCGGTAAGTGAGACTATCTAATGCATACACCAGATTACCAGCTCGGTAAGTAAGAATGAATCAGTGACAGCAAGAGTAAAGAAATAAAATTTATAGGAAGAGCCTGATAGGAACAAGGAAAGATGACATTTAGGGCACTAAGTTAAGTTTGTGGGCGCTAGGGAAATATATATATATATATATATATATATATATATATATATATATATATATATACACACATATATATATATATATACAGGGGCAAATTACGCAGGAATTTTAGGGCCATTGGTAGAGTGCTCATTAAGGACGAGACGCCGTGATTATATCTTGGGTCCAATTGAATCTTGGTCTATAAGTAACTTTTAACCTCGTCCTACTGGTATGTTATACTGGTCAGTTAACACCGAGAAAAGTCCCCTAGACGGCTGTCTTCAGCAGGAGTCTAGTTTTCAAATTCGTAAGCGTTATGTACCACATGTGGACGGTACATTTGTAACGCTAAATAGTCCCCCCCCCCTCCACACACTTCTCTATTTTGTTGACGTAATATATGGAAAGCTTTAAAATGTTTTACACTATTTGAAATTGGAGATGAGGAGATGGTGTGAACGTAAATGTAATTAGCTGTAGACTCCATAACAATTTTGTTAATGGACTAAAACGTTTCGAAATGAAAAGACTATTGTCGTCAAGAGTACCTAACATTTCAAATAAATCAAGCGTCGATAATTTAGTGAAATTTGATTTCAAAATTCATTGCCTAGAAACGAACCGGACACAGGAAGTTATAATAAAAAGTTTCAATACATAATATAGAGATAATTACATCACACACAAAAAAATTTGAATTTTGTTTATTCATTAATTTGAATGCATTCCCCCCCCCCCACCCGTGTAGGGCAATTACGAGCTGTGGATTGACATGGAGTATAAATCGATAGAGTACTACGCCAGGTACAATAACTTTAGTATTGACAACGAGATGGAGAAGTACACCCTTCACGTCAGCAACTTCACCGGGAATGTGCAAGACGAGTTCGGTAAACACAACGGTTTCAAGTTCAGCACCTGGGACAAAGACCACACCAATATCTGCGCGAAAAGGTATTTGACAGGCTGGTGGTATCAATCTTGCCACAGCGTTAGCTTAAACGGTTATTTTGGAGATGGGCGCTGGTGGTATGGGGTCATCTGGCAGTCGCTGACCGGAGCCAGAGACTCGTTGACTTCTGTGGAAATGAAAATAAGACAACGCTAATGTGTTTACTTCTGCAATTAATGAGATCAAACGTAAAGACCGATTGTGTCTATTGAAGTATTTTTTAAAAATATCTCCTTCGTTATCTATCTATCTATCTATCTATCTATCTATCTATCTATCTATCTATCTATCTATCTATCTATCTATCTATCTATCTATCAATCTATCTATCTATCTATCTATCTATCTATCTATCTATCTATCTATCTATCTATCTATCTATCTATCTATCTATCTATCTATCTATCTATCTATCTATCTATCTATCTATCTATCTATCTATCTATCTATCTATCTATCTATCTATCTATCTATTTCTAACTATCTATTTCTATCTATCTATTTCTATCTATCTATCTCTATCAGTTTATATCTATCTATATATATATATATATATATATATATATATTGTAAGACATGGAAAGCAGATAGAAAGACTGAGATAGACAGACATATTATAAGATACATAGACAGTTAGATTGAGTGATAGACTGATAGATAGATAAGTAGACAAACGAATCGTAAGGACAGTGAAAATAGGTCAGGACTGATGATTAATAGCAGCAGCGTGTAGAGTTAGGTGTTACGTAATTAGACAGGTGGGGAAGACGAAGGCGGGGCGAAAGGGATAGCGTTGGTCAGTTGTAGGGACGCGGAGATATACAGGTCACGACAGAAAAAGAGGGGGGGGGGGCAGTGCAGATATTGTTTGAAGCAGGGAGTTAATTAGGAAGAAATGAAGGAGTTAGTAAGAAGTGTGTGGTTATTTTCGAGGAATTAATATTGTGAAACTATAGTATTGATTTGGCTTTTGTTAAGTGCTTTTAGTGAATAAAGTAAAAGTGAATGTTTATATTAAAATCAAATTGACTTTTTTCATATTCTATTGGACGAATCAGTGAACCTGTATCTATATCTATCCATATCTATCTATATCTATCTATATCTAAGTGTGTGTATGTGTGTGTGTGTGTAATAAAATAAAGAAATAAAAGAAGACCATCGAGCCATCCCTGATATCTATCCATATCTATCTATATCTATCTATATCTATCTATATCTATCCATATCTATCTATATCTATATCTATCCATATCTATCTATATCTATCCATATCTATCTATATCTATCTATATCTATCTATATCTATCTATATCTATCTATATCTATCTATATCTTTCTAAATCTATCTATATCTATCTATATCTATCTATATCTATCTATATCTATCTATCTATATCTATCTAAATCTATCTATATCTATCTATATCTATCTATATCTATCTATCTATATCTATCTATATCTATCCATATCTATCCATATCTATCTATATCTATCTATATCTATCTATATCTATCCATATCTATCTATATCTATCTATATCTATCTATATCTATCCATATCTATCTATATCTATCCATATCTATCCATATCTATCTCTATTTATAGAATTTAATAAGTCAACACAGTCGGACCAAGGCCGGCTAAAGCCGTACGGCTCAGGATAACATATCTGTGCCCTCTCAAAACATGAAAGACATTAGGAATAAATATAAACGTTGAAAGTTTGTATTTAGAGTAGGCCCATTCGAAGTGGGGGCCCAGGTCACGACAGGAAAGGGCCGTCTTATCTTGTGTGCCTAGGTACGGTGCCAAAAAGTCTTTACAGGCTTCAAGGGGCCGCAAAGGTGTAAAAATTAAATTTGAAGTACTTCACCATCACAGTTAACCCTTAAAATGCAAACAGAGCTAAACCGTCGGCGACCATAAGTCCAGGCGACCTGTGTCCCCACCCAGGCCCACCGACAGAAATTTTGGACCCCCCTCCCGTGCTGATAATAATATTTTCAAAAGTTGATTGGCCAGCTCAGTCCGGGCCCCTAAAACTCGCCGGCCCCTGGGCATTTGCCCCCCTGCCGCCCCCCCCTTCTCTCGGCGGCACTGCCCCCACCGTATATTCCGCTCCTGAGTCAGTATGTACCGGCACTGCCCCCACCGTATATTCCGCTCCTGAGTCAGTATGTACAAAGTCAGAGACACGATAGTAGTGGGTGTTCTTTAAAAAAAAAAATAGTAAGTCACGATAAATACATATATATATATATATATGTAAATATATATTGAGTTTGCAATGTACGCATGTGTACTGCTACTTTGACCTACCAGCAAGCGTGTTGGCATACATCTCGAGCTCAAACATTAAGTATTATTGATGCAAGGGAAGTAGCCCATTTATGAGTGTCATTCGTCGTAGTTAAACACGGTTATAACCCTTATTTCGCTTTTTTTTTTTTTTTACTTATATACCCTATTGGTTAAAAAATAAATTAATAGCAAAACTTAATATTGAATCGTGCATTCAGTGGCGCAACCAGCAAAAAATGCTGGGGGAAGGGGGGGCTCACATATAGAAAAAAGACAGTTTATATAGTAAAATATGAATGATGATTTGAGCCCCCCCCCTGTCTCCCCCCCTGGTTGCACCACTGCGTGCATTGTAATGGAGCAATAACACGTGCCTCAAAAATCGATTACACAAATTTTTCTTAAAGAAATACTTCAATAAATAAATAAAAAGAAGTTTTGAGTTCAGATAATGGAGTTAGAAAAATTATCAGGTATTGTAGAATTCCCCTGAGAGCAAGTTCTTAGGTCACTTGAAGTCTATGTGCGGCAACTGGTTGTGACCGCGCGCAACCAGACGTTTATATAGGTCGACTAAACTGAAACATTTGTGAGCTCTGTCGTAACGTGTCGTAAGAACAATGTACTGTGAACTCTGGCCATCTGCTCACCGGCGTAAAATGTCCATTTTACTTGGACACGATGAATGCAGCGTCGGATTTAAGGACGGGTTCACCGGGCCCCCATCTTTTCAGGGGGGGGGCACAGAGAGCTCATTTTTACCCTTTTTTATGTCTCTATTTATGTGAATTTCCCCAATATTATCTTCTGGGACCGGAAACATAATTCACCTAAGTTGACCTCCGGTTAGTTGAATAGCTTCCGCTTTGGTAATGAGCGCGACCTATGCTATGTGACGTGTGTCAGGCGGCTTGTCGTCACAGGTTCAAACCCAAGAGAGTCCGTTCACTGGACTAAATCTCCCGTTGACCAGTCGGTTACGGTGAAGGATGAAAGAAGTGGGTCAGATGTCGAGTTCGCATCCTTACCAGGAGTCATATAGAGTAAGCCAACCATAAGGCCTAAACCAATGATTCTCAAAACGTAAGAACAGTTCTATATTTAAATAAAAACAACTTCTGTACAATGCGTTCGCAGATAGCAACATATACACCGTTTAAACAAGTCCAGACTTGGTTGACACACTTCAGATAGCAACATATACACAGTTTAAACAAGTCCAGACTTGGTTGACACACTTCAGATAACAACATATACACACGTTTAAACAAGTCTAGACTTGGTTGACACAATTCAGATAGCAACATATACACAAGTTTAAACAAGTCCAGACTTGGTTGACACACTTCAGATAGCAACATATACACAAGTTTAAACAAGCCCAGACTTGGTTGACACACTTCAGATAGCAACATATTCACAAGTTTAAACAAGTCCAGACTTGGTTGACACACTTCAAGGTAAACCTGTGATAGCCCATAATTTAAAAAAAAATTATAATCAACTTTGAATTCAGAGTCTCTAGAGATGACTTTGAATTCAGTCTCTAGAGATGACTTTGAATTCAGAGTCTCTGGAGATGACTTTGGATTCAGAGTCTCTGGAGATGACTTTGAATTCAGAGTCTCTGGAGATGACTTTGGATTTAGAGTCTCTGGAGATGACTTTGAATTCAGAGTCTCTGGAGATGACTTTGAATTCAGAGTCTCTGGAGATGACTTTGAATTCAGAGTCTCTGGAGATGACTTTGAATTCAGAGTCTCTGGAGATGACTTTGAATTCAGAGTCTCTGGAGATGACTTTGGATTTAGAGTCTCTGGAGATGACTTTGAATTCAGAGTCTCTGGAGATGACTTTGAATTCAGAGTCTCTGGAGATGACTCTGAATTCAGAGTCTCTGGAGATGACTTTGGATTTAGAGTCTCTGGAGATGACTTTGAATTCAGAGTCTCTGGAGATGACTTTGAATTCAGTCTCTGGAGATGACTGAATTCAGAGTCTATGGAGATGACTTTGAATTCAGAGTCTCTGGAGATGACTTTGAATTAAGAGTCTCTGGAGATGACTTTGAATTCAGAGTCTCTGGAGATGACTTTGGATTCAGAGTCTCTGGAGATGACTTTGAATTCAGAGTCTCTGGAGATGACTTTGGATTTAGAGTCTCTGGAGATGACTTTGAATTCAGAGTCTCTGGAGATGACTTTGAATTCAGAGTCTCTGGAGATGACTTTGGATTTAGAGTCTCTGGAGATGACTTTGAATTCAGAGTCTCTGGAGATGACTTTGGATTTAGAGTCTCTGGAGATGACTTTGAATTCAGAGTCTCTGGAGATGACTGAATTCAGAGTCTCTGGAGATGACTTTGAATTCAGAGTCTCTGGAGATGACTTTGAATTCAGAGTCTCTGGAGATGACTTTGAATTCAGAGTCTCTGGAGATGACTTTGGATTTAGAGTCTCTGGAGATGACTTTGAATTCAGAGTCTCTGGAGATGACTTTGAATTCAGAGTCTCTGGAGATGACTTTGAATTCAGAGTCTCTGGAGATGACTTTGGATTTAGAGTCTCTGGAGATGACTTTGAATTCAGAGTCTCTGGAGATGACTTTGGATTCAGAGACTCTGGAGATGACTTTGAATTCAGAGTCTCTGGAGATGATTTTGGATTTAGAGTCTCTGGAGATGACTTTGAATTCAGAGTCTCTGGAGATGACTTTGAATTCAGAGTCTCTGGAGATGACTTTGAATTCAGAGTCTCTGGAGATGACTTTGGATTTAGTGTCTCTGGAGATGACTTTGAATTCAGAGTCTCTGGAGATGAACAAGTATGTCTCATGTTAATTACCAGTCAGAACGTTAATTTCCTGTAAGAATGAGATGTTTATCATAAATGGGGCAGTTATTGTTTTGTTTTTCTTGTGCCCTCATTCCAAAACCCCCACCGTAATAAAGAAAGCGACGGCCATTCGTGGATCGATGGAAGATATAAAAAGGGCAAAATTAGTTTATTCTTAGGGTATCGAGGGGAGTTAATCCGACACTGGTTGCGGTATTCTTGCTGACCGGAGTCTTTAAATGTATCAGCTAGCTGAGGTTAACACTTTAGGAGAGAAAGAGAGAGAGAGAGAGAGAGAGACAGAGAGAGAGAGACAGAGAGAGAGAGACAGAGAGAGAGAGAGACAGAGAGAGAGAGAGAGAGAGACAGAGAGAGAGAGAGAGACAGAGAGAGAGAGAGAGACAGAGAGAGAGAGAGAGACAGAGAGAGAGAAAGAACGATTGGGAAAGGGGGGGGGGTAAAATATCCAAAAAAAAACACCAAAGAGATAAACTGTCGGTTCTGGTAAGAATGAAAGACGCGCTCAACTGTCGAACTCATGGTCACTGGTTCGATCTTCGGGCAGGGCCAACATATTTTTAGGTCATGGTCAAAGTCCCCTCAATGTCTCCCGGGGTACCCCTATGACCATTCAATTATTGGCTATGAAAAAAGGGCATCATAACTAGTGGTGTATAGGGATCTAAGAGAATTCATATCATCCTTTCAGGGACTTCATAAACACAAAATTGAACCAAGTCGTGAAAATTGCAGAAAGTTATTAAACATTTAAACCAAGTCGTAAAAATTGAGGGTTATAGAACATTTAGTATTTTTTAAAGATACAAAATGAAACCAAATTACAGAACGCAATGGCTACGGTACCATTAAGCGGGACTCCGTACTTTTTTTTCCAGGTACCAGCAATAGATACTGCTCCACACCCTAACACTATCCCTAACCCTAACCCTAATCCTAACCCTATTCCTAACCCTAATATAATTGCTGGTACCCGAAAAAAAAATACGGGCACCAGCCCTAACACTAATATAATGGCGCTTGATGTTACCGTAGCCACTTCGGTTACAGAAATAAATGTTAGAAAGCCAGAGAATTAAAACAAAATAGAGCTCCGAAACAAATAAAAAAGTCATTCAAGATTCAGACCATGAATTTATTTTCGTCTTTTAGTGTTTAAGGGTTTTACAGTATTTGTAATTTTTTTTTTCTAATTTTGATCCCACGTATACTAAGCAGGGTCTTATTATCCTCATTGGAAACAGAATCGGACAAAAAAAATTTTGTCAACATCACGAGGGCGGATATTTTTACCGCTTTCGTATTTTCATTTCCACCGAAGACAGTGATTTGTAGTTGCCTGTTAGGCTTTCCCAGATGACCCCATGCCCGTAGGAGTTATAATCAAACTGGCCGTTCAAATTGGTGGTATGGCAATCGAAATATCACCAACCGGACTGGTATCCACGGGAACAGTGTCTGACGTTCGAAACATCATTATCTCGGTCCAACGTGCTGAACTGCATCCCGTTGTGATTCGCGAAGTCATCTCTCAAGTTTCCGTCGCTGAACGGGCTGACGTGAAGGGTGTAGTTGTGGTCCTCGGAGTCGATGAAGAAATCCTTGTAGTGGGTGAAGTAATTCTTGGAATCGAATACCATGTCGATCCTCAACTCGAAGTTACCCTAACAAGAAATATGAAATAATTGATCGCGTAAAGACAATGTAAATATAAAGAAATCCTAAAGATGGATTGATTTTGTATCTAAAAAGGGTCATAATTAGTTTATAGAATGAAAATGATTTTTTTTTTTGCGGAAGTTATAATTCAAGGTTTGAAGATGAACTAAATTTGTAATATCTCAAGCAAATAATTATTATATTTTTTTTTTTTAGAAAAATATTTTTTTTTGTATAAAAAATGTATACAGTATTTAGTTGTATTTAAATTTTAATTTCCCTTTAAATTGGGTTACTAATACAGGCAATAAGAAAACACCTATCTCGAGGAAGCTCTTTTTATGTTTTAGTTTTTGCCATTGACTCAACTTTGTTGTGCAATCCAAAACGAGGTTTCTGCAATGTGCATTCTTTTTAACTTATATTTTTTGCCGTGGCACTTAATTTTCCTGATGTCACGAAGCAGTTGAAATGTAGTATTTGATAGACAGTGTTGTTAGTATCGAAGTATCGGTATCGGCCAATACAGTATTGGCGATACTTTTTTTTTTTTAGTAATGGTTGCTGTATTGCCGATCCTTTTTGTATCAAGTATTGATTTGTGTATCGCCGATACATTTTAAAAAAAATTTTCGATACTCGATACCAATACTTTTCTATTGCCACTATTGGCAGAAAAACAATAGCGATTTAATACCTTGTATTAGTAAAGTGATTAGTAAAGTGATTAGTAAAGTGATTAGTAAAGTGATTAGTAAAGTGATTAGTAAAGTGATTAGTAAGGTGATTAGTAAAGTGATTAGCATTAAAATTGTGCTTTGACAATGTATTCTATTGTTTTTGCATTTTTCGTTAAAACTTAAGAAACTTGCACTCATTTTAATTTAAATAAAAATATTTTGTTGTTCTCAAAAGTATTGGAATAGTATTAATATCGATTTTGGCAATACATTTTTACTTGAGTATTTGTATTGGTATTGGCGATACTATTTTCATGAAGTATTGGTATCGGTATTGACGATACAATTTAAGAGCGTCGATAACAACCCTGTTGATAGATAACTTAGAAAACATTATACAGTCGATTCCGCTTAATTGGGACGCATCGGGACAGAGGCTTTTTGTCCCACTTAAGCGGCTGTCCCAATTAAACATACGAATTTACTATTGGCTTCTCGGTTTGATTTCTTTGAGATTTGTCCCAAATAAGCGGCTGTCCCAACTAAGCGGTGTCCCAATTAAGCGGAATCCAGTGTATATATAAATATATATATATATTGTGTTCTTACTTACCGAATGAGTAATCTGGAAGATTTTTTCGTTTCCAAGCCAGTAATCTCCACAGATTGGTCCAAACCCTTCTCTGTAGGCCGCCCAGTTTTGTTTGAAACTTGTGGTTTTGTAAAATCTCCTCTGAATATAAATACGCACAAAAAAAAAGTTCCATTTCAAACTGGTTTTTATAGCGCAGGGACTACGGGAAGATTTTATGGATTGGAATATTACTGTTGTTATTGTCTACTAGTGAAATTGATCTGGCTGTCGTCATACAATAGAGATGTCTCACAATAACTACTTAAACGATTCAATATACTGACGGTCTTCAAGTAGAGCTAAATCACTAAATCGATCTTGAGTCAGTGCAGCAGCCTTATAAAAAGGATTTTTCACCAATAAACCTGCCTCACAACAACGTTGTCTCTACAATAGTACTGTCTCACTGTAAATATGTCTCTGCAATAGAACCATTTCGCCGTACAGATGTCTCTACAATAAAACTTTCTCACCAAAACGATATTTGCTATACAAGAACTCCTCGAGATACATAGCGGGGATTTAAGCCATGACCTGAAAAATGACCTCTGTCCTCACCGTAGATCGAACCAGGTACCTTCAGGTTGACAGTCGAGCGCTGTACCACACACGACCGTGGTGCCTCCGTGGCCATTGCACTATCGGCTATGGTGGGGATGAAAGAAGGGCACCATAAAAGCCGTCCCATTAGTGGTTTATAGGATCTAAGAGATTTCATCTCATCCTTACAGGGAGTTTACACACACACACACACACACACACACACAAGAACTCCCTCACAATAATGAAGTATGTCTCATAATATAACGATAACCGTATTTTAAAACAGATTCCACGACATAACGCTGTTCCATCTTACAACAACCTCATCAAAACCATAGAACTACCTCGCTATAACGATATTCCGAACATAGAACTGCCTCACACATCGACGGTCCTACATTGCAGCTGCCTCACTAGTGAGCTCGTCCTAGAACTGACTCGCTATAACGATTGTGACTCACTATAACGATTGTGACTCACTATAACGATTGTGACTCACTATAACGATTGTGACTCACTATAACGATTGTGACTCACTATAACGATTGTGATTCATTATCATAATAACAAAAAAAAAAACAAAAACAACTGTAAGCAACTTTAGAATTTGCGCACGTCTCACCTGACAAATGACGAATACAACACTGACCTGTATAACGATCCATCCACCATTGTCTGTCTTCGTGTCACACAAAAATCTTGCATCGTACTTTTTTGAATTAACATATACATACTGCTGTTTACTCTTGAGTCCTCGCCTGCATTCAATATTCTGTTATGATAAAAAAAAATTATTCGTTCTTTTATATGACATATTATTACCAGCTTTATGCATTTTGAAAATTAATTTCTTATGTAAAGATTTTACGATGGAAATAAACCAATCACTCCTTTTTAGCGTCAATCTAACTTAAACAACATAACCTCACAACATGAACAACAGAGCCTCACAACATGAACAACAGAGCCTCACAACATGAACAACAGAACCTCACGACATGAACAACAGAACCTCACAACGTGAACAACAGAACCTCACAACGTGAACAACAGAACCTCACAATATGAACAACAGAACCTCACAACATGAACAACAGAACCTCACAACATGAACAGCAGAACCTCACAACATGAACAACAGAACCTCACAATGTGAACAACAGAGCCTCACAACATGAACAACAGAGCCTCACGACATGAACAACAGAACCTCACAACGTGAGCAACAGAACCTCACAACGTGAACAACAGAACCTCACAATATGAACAACAGAACCTCACAACATGAACAACAGAACCTCACAACATGAACAACAGAACCTCACAACATGAACAGCAGAACCTCACAACATGAACAACAGAATCTCACAACATGAACAACAGATCCTCACAACGTGAACAACAGAACCTAACAACGTGAACAACAGAACCTCACGACATGAACAACAGAACCTCACAACATGAAAAGCAGAACCTCACAACATGAACAACAGAATCTCATAACATGAACAACAGAACCTCACAACGTGAACAACAGAATCTCACAACGTGAACAACAGAACCTCACGACGTGAACAACAGAATCTCACAACGTGAACAACAGAACCTCAACGTGAACAACAGAATCTCACAACATGAACAACAGATCCTCACAACGTGAACAACAGAACCTAACAACGTGAACAAGAGAACCTCACAACGTGAACAACAGAACCTCACAACGTGAACAACAGAATCTCACAACGTGAACAACAGAACCTCACGACGTGAACAACAGAATCTCACAACGTGAACAACAGAACCTCACAACGTGAACAACAGAACCTCACAACGTGAACAACAGAATCTCACAACGTGAGCAACAGAACCTCACGACGTGAACAACAGAATCTCACAACGTGAACAACAGAACCTCACAACGTGAACAACAGAACCTCACAACGTGAACAACAGAACCTCACAACATGAACTAAGCTATTGTAAATATTTTCTGAAAATATTGGAAAGAACCTATCTTTGCTTTTTTTGATATGGATTTTTTTTGACCGTTTACCTTTGGAGTTGAGCACTTTGATTCAGATTCTACTTCCTTGTCATCGGTTGAACATTGTACTGCAAAACAAAAGGTATTATAATGATAGAAGGGTCGTATTGACAGTGAGGCTTAAAGGCTTAAAAGACTATAGAATAGGGTCCTGGGAAATACCAAAAATATACTTTAATCCGACTTTTAAAAAATCTCCATAATTTTTACTGCTGGAAATCGGCTATATATCTGAATAACATTTAACTTCTTCTGGAAACAGGAATAACCTTACTTTGTCCAAACTATTTTGTTCCCAAACATTATTTCCTGCATGTTAACAATGCAAAAGACCCACAATACAATTGACCCACAGTGACCGTAATCTGGGTCTGACGGTGTGAATAAAGACTTGAAAAAACAACAATGAAAAAAAGAGGTAAGAGAAAAAGACTTCATCGGAAACATCTGTTTTGAGAGTTAATTTGATGTCTGGTCAATATGGATGTAAGGTTAATACGCTATAAAATCAATAACGCATAGACATTCCACACGAAATCAAAGAAACTAAGAAATATCACACACTTTAAAAATATCACTTTAATTTATCAGGTTATTCACCTTAGCACTCATTGATAAAAATTTATTGGAATATTTTGCAATTTTTTTAAAATTTCAGACTACCCTTTCATGAGCTGACAAGTTATACGTTTGAGGCTTCACTTTCAAAAAGGAAACAAGCTTACGTAATAGTGAATAACAGCTAATATGATAATTAAAAAAAAACGTGGCAATAGCTAAGTCACGTGACCATATCCACTCCCGAAAAATAAATTGATTATTAACGGTAATAATACAATTCCAAAGCAATGGAATGGACCTCCTGACCCGTGACCCTGTTTAACGGCCCTGTAGCGTCCGTTGCTTTTATTTATTTTTACTCGGAGCTACCAAAACGTATGTCCCCCCCCCCCCGATATATACTATCGTCAGTCCTGATTGTCCCGTGTCCACCTCGACTTGTTGAAAATGTCAACAAAAACAATTTACTTAGTATTATTATTATTATATAGGTGGTCAAGCTAATCAATGTCCGTTTCATGTCCCCCTTCCCCTGCTACCGTTGATGCACTAAGCACGTGCTAACATTGATTTTTATAGGTTCATCCAGCACTGGTGGCTCTGGAAAACTTTGATGCTTTGATCTGGCTCGCTGAACCGTTCTTATGTTATTTTGTGGGGTCCTGTAAAGAGATATATATTTCAAGGCTGTTGGAAAAATTACTGTTCGGCGCCATCCTAGCATATAGATTTAAACGGAATTAGGTTTGGGTTAGGGTGGCCCTATGGGGACGGGTGGTCGCGTGATATAGAGCGCTCGACTGTCGACCGGAGGGGTCCCGGGTTCGAATCTCAGTGAGAACCTTGGGGATTTAATCAGGTCCTGGTGAAAGTCCCCCAAGTCCACCCGCCTTTACATGGGTACCTGACTTAAAGTTTGGGAGAGTAAAGGCGGCTGGGCGTTGTTGTGCTAACCACACAATCCCTTCATGTGGCGAGGTTATAGAAACAGATGAATTCTACACTTCATCAGCCCTGATGAACCCTTTGGGGCTTAAGGGAACTTTTTTGGGGTGGCCAACTGGCCATAGTCAGTTGGTTCGTCGACCTATTTATAAGCAGTAGACGCCTTTTCTTCGCCATTGCCTTCATTAGGTGAAGATTTCTGCAGCCGAACATAGTTTAAGTCATAATTTAAAAATTAACATATTTTTTGTAAACATTTTTATTTTTACCTGTAATTTTTAAATCAAGCTATGAAATAACATAAAATTACCCAGCATAAGAGCTGCCAGCAATGCAAGAAATGGGAAGGTCACAGACTGCAGAGAAATTTCCATGACTTTCTGTCTTTTCTTTATGAAACTCTTTAAACCAAATTTGTTAGACTGATGTAATTACTGCACTATGCGAGAAGAGAGTATAGATGCATTTCTTCTAATTCATAATTAAACTACATGAACAGATGTTAAACAATGGCTTAATCGGCTCTGAGCCATCAAACAATGAATGACATTCAGGGAACGATTTGTATACTCGAATTGTTGGGATTCGAAAAGATCGAATCTTTTTAAGAGTTGGTATCGATTCTACTTAACACAACTTCCAATTAAACTACAGCATTTGATTTTTAAGGGTATTTGTACTAAAGAGGGTGTGTGGGGGGGGGGAGGCACCTAGGCAGCGGCATACTTTACCTGCCTATAGGATCCGACTCTGAATAAAACTGATGAATGAATATCTCCACCATTTGTACCTCTAGTCAACAACAACAACAAAAAAAAGGTAAGGGAAACTACTAGTAGAGCTGGGAGCTCCGATAGTTTTTTTTTCTAACACTATCTGTAAGGGGGGGGGGGGCTGAGATACTGAGCGCCTATTACAAATAGGTTGAGGGTGAGGGTGTGGGTGGGGGTGAAGAGGGGGGGTAGGGACTGGGTGAAGCGCGAGACCATAATCAGATTACACGTGAATTAACCAGCCACCAATAAGCGGGTTAACCTTCTTCATTTATTTATTTCTATTTTTTTTTTTAAATTCTTGCTTTAAACTTTCATAGGCAGAGCTAAATGTGTTCGTAATGGGGGGGGGGGACTATCCTTGTGCCCCCCCCTACTTTTAATGGGTAATCGCCTCATCCAACTGTATTACTCTCTGTATATATATTTAAATTTAAAAAAAAATTAAAACAGTGATAAATGTTAAATTTATTTATCGTGATGTAGGGGTAGGGTGGTGGGTGGGGGCCCACTATGTCATATATTCTAACGTCCGCCACTGCTAAAAAAAAAAAAAAAAAAAAGAACTAATTCAAAAACACATTGTTGATGTGGCCCTTTGTTTATTCTATCAGTACTAAATTAAATTTTTTCAGTTGCCCGGTATGGATGGTTCTATTCAGGGCCTTATTTACGAGCTGCGGGGGCCCATTTCTTGAATAGTTCATTGCATGAAAGGCCGACGGGGGGTTATGTCAAGCTAACATGGGGGCCTCCATATTCCAGCAGCCAAGCAGTTTCGGTGATCGGCCAAAAAAAAAAACAACAACAAGTGTAGTAAACCAGGGCTACAACAGCAATGGGAAAACTGCGGCCCCGCGGTCCAAATCCAACCGCCGGGCTGTTTAATCCGACCCCCCATGGGCCCAACTATCACTTCATAGTGAAGCCCAGCAGCTGGCCTATATGTTCGGGCGTTTACTTTTAGCTTCATTTGAGTTCATGTCAACCCCCCTTCCCCCCCCCCCCGGGTCCATCTACTATTCATACGAACCCAATTTAAACCCGAGACTCAAAAAAAAGTCTGCCAACCCATTGAACTAATGGAACCCCAGTTTTGGAAGAATGATGAACTAATGACATGAGCTAATGACACCTCAGTCTTATAACAATGATGAACTAATGACACGAGTGAACTACACCTCAGTCTTATAACGATGATGAACTAATGACATGAGCTAATGACACCCAGTCTTATAACAATGATGAATTAATGACACGAGTTAACTACACCTCAGTCTTATAACAATGATGAACTAATTACACGAGCTAATTACACCCCAGTCTTATAACGATGATGAACTAATGACTTGAACTAATGACACCCCAGTCTTATGACAATGATGAACTAATGATATGAACTAATGACACCCAGTCTTTTAACAATGATGAACTAATGACATAAACTAATGACACCCCAGTCTTACAACAATGATGAACTAATGACACGAACTAATGGCACCCCAGTTTTATAAGAATGATGAAATGGTAATCTCGAAAATATATTAAATACTCATTAATTTAGCCGGTCTGAGCTTTGATATCAACCGCAGACCATAAAGTACAGACATTTCACGAGACGTGCACACAAGTTGATTAATAAGGAAGCACCGGCAAGCAGTTTGCATAAGGGGAACAACCTAGTATGTAAACAAGGACTAAGAAAAAACATGGTCCAGTTGTCTCCTCTACAAGGGGAACTCCCTAGTACATGTATGTTGTTGTCTTTTTCATGGTCCAGCGGTTTCAGAGAGAGGAGAATTATCGATTAAAGACGTCTTGCAAGTAAGGTCATCTCCATGGAGACAGCTTCCGGTGGCACCATAACAAACTCCAGTTGAATCCTTTGTATATAAAAATACGCACTGGCTCCACGTACGTCAAGACGTAAGATGTATTTTTTTTTAACCTCGTACGTCAACAGAATGAACTCTAATGATGTAAAGTTATAAATGCAGTTTATATTATGATATTATTACTTACACAATGATGGTGCTCAAAATCGGCGATCGTTTTAACACATTTAAAGAGTAAACAGAACGAATGAGAACTCTTATTTACTGCAGACGTTGATGACGTCATTTACTGTTAAAAATCGGAGATATTTTTTTTTTCGGGGACCATAAATAGATATTGCTCCACACCCTAACCCTATCCCTAACCCTATCCCTAACCCTAATCCTATCCCTAACTCTAATCCTATCCCTAACCCTAACCCTAATCATATCCCTAACCCTATCCCTAACCCTAATCCTGAAAAAAAATCTGGAAAAAAAATTTATGATTTATTAAAAAATGACCATCAATAGATATTGCTCCACACCCTAACCCTATCCCTAACCCCCTATCCCTAACCCTGATCCTGAAAAATAAAATCTGAACGAAAAAATGTATGTCTCTATTAGGAATCGAACCCGCACATAACTAGCCAAACTGGGTCTCAACCAAGCGAACAACCTACATCACTAGCGCGCCGCACAAACTAACCTCTCATTTTAATGTATAATTAGAAAAAAATTGCCCGGCTATGCGAAAAGAAAATAACTTTAAATCATAAGAGTTCATTCTGTTGACGTACGAGGTAAAAAAAAAATACATCGTACGTCACATGACGTACGTGGAGCCAGTGCGATAAAAATATATGACCACATAAGACATTGATGAACTTTCTATTATAAATCAGTCAATGAGAGTTGAGGAACTTTGAAGATATATATTTTTTTTTTAAATTTTATGTTTATTTTCTTTGAAAGAAAACAAAAACAAAAAAAAAAACACATCACGTGGTTTTCTTGCTTTTTATCGAAGGGACATTTCGAATCTTCATTTCCACAGATGATAATGTTCCGTAAAGGTACGACAATCCATGGCAGATCAACCCGTGTTCTGGGTACCTGTGTTTAAACTGGACGTTCAGATTCGCTGTATAACAGTAGTGGTACCACCAAATAACAGTAGTGGTACCACCAAATAACAGTAGCGGTACCACCAAATAACAGTAGCGGTACCACCAAATAACAGTAGTGGTACCACCAAATAACAGTAGTGGTACCACCAAATAACAGTAGTGGTACCACCAAATAACAGTAGTGGTACCACCAAATAACAGTGGTGGTACCACCAACCAGCGTTAAACACCCTACCGCAGTGCTTCTCTGGGAATTTGTCGTTGTCCCTGTCCGGTGTGCTGAACGGCGTGTTATTATGGGATATGAAACTGTCTTTAACGTTGCCGGCTCTCATGGGACTCACGTGCAGCTTGTAGTTCTGGGCCTCCGGGGCCGATGTAAAAATATCCGTAGTGGGCGTAGTAACTCTTGGACTTGTACTCCACAGTGGCGTACCTAGGGGTGGGGGGCCGATGGGTGCGGTCCGCACCGGGCGGCACTTTTTATTACTTTTTAGGGGGGGGGGGGCAAAAATGTATAGATTAAATTGAAATACCTAAATGAGAGGGCAGCAAAATCGTCTTCCGCCCTGGGCGGCCGATACCCACGAAACGCCGCTGGTACTCCATGTCGATCCTCAACTCGTGGTGGCCCTGATTTGGGGGGTGGGGGGGAGGAGATGATTTTTAACTTGAAATAATTGGCTTCTAAGATTTTTGTGGGGGGAAAATGAAAACACACAGAAAATATATAATAAATTATCAACATAAACCCAGACATTGTCTGTACTCACTTTCATACATTATCAACATAAACCCAGACATTGTCTGTACTCACTGTCATACGTTATCAACATAAACCCAGTATTAGAAGAAATGACATAGCAGACGCGAAACAAATTGCAGGTAACTGCTGTCAGGCGCAGCCAATGATTGGAACATCTGCAGTCTGTTATGACGTAAGAGGGGTTGGGATGTCGTTTTTTACCACATGCGCACGGGTCGGATAAGGCCGACGAATAGTCTAAAATTGAAATAACAATATGAATGTACCGTAATTACTCTACAGTGTGGGGACCCCACCCCTTTTCCCTCTCAGACCTTTAGATGTACAAGTATGTAGGGCTTAGGACAACAGTGAGCCGGCCCATGGTGATCGATATGGTAGAGAATCAATTAACAGTTATCAGTAAGGGATGATCATTTTTTAATACTACATACCATATATGGATTATTGATAATTAGTACGATAATTATTTACTACTATTATCGAAATTACATGAAGTTTGTCTCAATTTATTATGAGTATCTAATTTAACTTTCTTTTTTTTTCCAGTAGAATATTTAGACGATTCTATTTATTTTTTTTTTAAAATCAATTAACCAATATTCGATACCAGTTACTCCAATTTTATCTCCCCCCCCCCAAGCGGTTTACATAGCTGTTTATAAATTCTATTGATGAAAATCGATCTTTGGACAAAAAGCATAAAAAAATATTTAACGATCTTCGTCTTTGAACGTCCTGTTTGGATGAGATGAAATCTCATAAATCCTATAAAAAAACACACTTATAGGACTATCTTTCATTGTGGTCCTTCTTTCATTCCCACGTAAGCCATGGAGGCACTACGGGAGATATGGTGGGTACTTTTACCATGAACTCAAATATTTCTTTTTATATCGCAGGTAGCGAGCAGCCAGCGTCAGCAGGCTTTTCAACAAGTTGTTTAATGAAAAGGTTACTTTTAGTTTTTTTCCTTTCTTCACATAAGAGTCTAGAACAACGTAGAGTTTTTTTTGAGTTCGCCATGAATCGCAAAAATTTGAGAACCGCGGCCACAAAAGTTTGCGTAAGTGGTGCACTGCTGGTGTAATCCAACGGCAACAAAGTCAGCTTTTTTTCAAATATGTAAAACAACATGAAGATTATCTGGCATATGAACTACCATCGCTGCAATAAGTAGAGTCACTGTCTGTAGAGAACTTCCCATGACTCTACTTTCTTAATTGAACTCTCTAAACGAAGTCTTCTGACTGAACGTATTACTGCACAACTTATGCGATTTTATAATAAATAAAAAAATCGTTAACTTCTTATATTTTTATTTCGTTAAAAGTGTCCGTGTGTTTTAGTTTTAATTAAGTTAATGTACAGATGGTATCCCTATTGTCAGGGATGGCAATGGTGTCTTTATTTCTTCATTTAGTTTCACACACAATTAAAACAAGTTAACAACACTTCTTTTTCACAAATACTTCTAATAAATACGACAAGTCGATTTGATTTAAATATGAGCAATCACTTCACTTTATTTACTCTAAGCACTCAACAAAAGTTAAATCAACACTATATCTTCACAATATCAATTCTTCCAAAAATAACCACACACTTCTTTATTAACTCCTTCGTTTCTTCCTAATTCACTATCTTCTTCCAACTTAACAAAACCTACACTGCCCTCGTCTCTTTCTGTCATGACCTGTATATCTCCGCGTCCCTACAACTGACCAACGCTGTCCCTTCGTCTTCCCACCTGTCTAATTACGTAACACCTAACTCTACACGCTGCTGCTATTAATCATCAGTCCTGACCTATTTTCACTGTCCGTGCAATTCGTTTGTCTACTTAATTATCTGTCTATCAATCTATCACTCAATCTATCTGTCTATCTATCTAACAATATGACTGTCTATCTATCTATGTCTATCTATCTCTTTTCACTGTCCTTACACCTATAATTAATGGACTCTAGTAACCTGCTTGGAAGTCCGGGTTATATGTCTAGACATACATACTTATATACATATCGAAACAGACGGACTGGCGGGCGGACGTACAGACAGACTGGAAGATAGATAGATAGATAAATGGATAGATAGATAAATGAATAGATAGATAGATAAATAGATAGAAAGATAGATAGATAAATGAATAGATAGATAGATAGATAGATAGATAGATAGATAGATAGATAGATAGATAGATAGATAGATAGATAGATAGATAGATAGATAGATAGATAGATAGATAGATAGATAGATAGATAGATAGATAGATAAATAGATAGATAGATGGATGAATGGATGGATGGATAAATAGATAGATAGATTAGATAGATAGATAGATAGATAGATACATGGATATAGATATAGAGAAAGAGATAGATAGATAGATAGATAGATAGATAGATAGATAGATAGATAGATAGATAGATAGATAGATAGATAGATAGATAGATAGATAGATAGATAGATAGATAGATAGATAGATAGATAGATAGATAATCGAATATGAATGAAAAACTAATACACCCAACATATAGTAAATGTTCACATGCAACTGTGCCCTTGAATAACTCCGCTTCTTCAACAACCTCGGTTAAAACCAGTTCTCCCCCCTTTCACGCTACAACCCGCCGTCTAGTCCTCGTCCACTTGATCCCATTGACCAGTCACAGCCATGCGCCACTGGTCACAGCGGTCACCCTGCAATCACGACTTTGACCTACGGATCTTTCTCGATCAAACCAGCGAAATCCCATACACATCTCACCGAACAACCAGGCACAGTTTTGATCGCTCTATGAAAGTACTGACACTTCTGTGTAATGTTATCGATGCGTTATTTCATTTCTATTGCGATGTTAGAAATATACATCCGGTCAGTTGTGTCAGTATCATCTGTATAATTGACAACACAAAGTTTTACATTAAATCACACAATTAGAAAATACCAAGAGCTCTGTGAAAAATGCAAAAAAAAAAAGGACAAAGTAATGCCTCTCCAACCTCTCTCCACATTTATAAATAGGCATTCGGTTAATGTCTACGTCCAGGGAGGTGGGGCCGTGGCCTAGTGAGGGGGCAAGGGGGGGTCATCATGCCCCGGGCTCTACTCACAAAAAGGGCGCCAAATGGTTAATTTTACATATAATATTATATGGTTTTTGAATGGGGGGGGGCGCTAAAAAGGTATTATGCCCCGGGTGCGAGTTAAGATCGCCACGCCCCTGGGGGGGGGGACAACTGGATGCAGACATATTTATATCTGTCATGAGAAAAGTCTACCTACGATATTGAATTTATTTATTGTGCACGTCAGAGAAAACATTAAACTTTGTTTACTCGGTTAAATTTCATAATTGTAGTAAATAAGTCAAGTGATGGTCTTGTTCTCCTCTGAGAATATTTTCTGGGTTTTTGTTTTACTTGTTCAATAACGCCACAGAAAAATCACATCCAACGGAATATTTTTAATGTAAACGTGTTCTGTATGTGTGTTTGTGTGTGTGTGTGTGTGTGTGTGTGTTTGAGTCGTTGACGGCATGCGGGGGGGGGGGGAGCGCTCCAGCTAAACATATGAGAAAATGCCCACCTAAAATAAT
>JAGDYQ010000001.1:34185201-34247701 GCA_021962125.1 Bulinus truncatus | reverse complement strand
CATAGACTTATCTAACAATGACATAATCATAATGTTTTGGTCTAGCTGATGATAAATATCCATCACCGATTTAATGTTTACTTTGTACCTGACAGTGGCGCAACAAGGGGGGCATTGGAGGCATTTGCCCCCCCCCCCCGAAATAAAAAAAATAATTAAAAGATTAGACTTTACTTATTTTGTTTTCGTACAAATGCTTGTAATGTAAGTAAGTTGTATCTCATGATGTTTAATACAGGTGATTTTTTTTACCCCTCCCCCTGAAAGTTTGGTCTAGTTGCGACACTGGTGCCTGATATGAAAGACTTAAGAGCAATGTATCTTCTCCATTTCAATTTTGTCAATTTCCGTACGATGGACAAAACTCGGAATTTTGTTATTTTTAGATCCGGTTGGAAACTCTCGTGCCCACCCATCTAATTGAGTGTCTGACATCAGTATTTGACATTAGTGTGGACGTTTTCCAAATCATCTACGTATATGTGTGAAGGATGTATGTTTGTTTATGTTATACTTTGATGTAGATAAATAGCATAAACTTGGAGGCGTACGGTAGCGTGATGAAGTCTGGTATGTTCGACACAAATGTTCACAAACACTTCATAAATAAGAGTCTCAAAGCTGCACTGCTTATTCAATGTCACATTTATTGAACGACAACATTAAAGTAGAAAAAAACATGTTGAATGATAATGACTAATAAACTGATTATGCAAAATTAAACCGTGACTCTCAGAGAGAAGAAACTAAACACGTCCTACTAGTTTAAGATAAAAAAAGTAACTGCCTCTGTCTCCAAGGCTTGTCTCTAAGCAACTCAAAAATGGCGTCTTACTACGTCACATAACAACATAAAAATTCATACTCTCTATAGTCACTTAAAAAGTGTGATTAACACACATGCACAAACAAAATCAAACAGTGTATATTTAATTCAACTTTAACTCCTTCACAATATGTTTCCAGGCAGTTTAATTAGCGGTCTATTTCAGTTATTCCCCAACCGTTTTTTCTACGTTTGATACTTTCATCGAGGCCCGCAGAAAGGAGGGGGTGGGTGGGGAGGATGACGTTGATTATTTATAAATCCCGAGGGGTTGGGGAAACCACTGGTCTATAGTATCTATGAGTTGGGCATTATATCCTTGCAAGGACATGAGCAAAAAAAGATTTGAATTACATGACTTTACACGTATACTTTGATTTCTGTAAATGTCCATTCCGTTTGTTTCTCAACTCACAACTATCTGTATGTAAGTTTATGAAGCGAATGGATTTTCAAAAAAAATATAGACATGAATACTTTGTTAAGTTCAAACGAAATGAATTAATATCATAGAATTATCATGAATAAATAACATAGAATTATCATGAATAAATATCATAAAAATAAATGTCATAGAATTATCATGAATAAATTTCATAGAATTATCATGAATAAATTTCATAGAATTATCATGAATAAATAGCATATAATTATCATGAATAAATATCATAGAAATATCATAAAAATAAATATCATAGAATTATCATGAATAAATATCATAGAATTATCATGAATAAATATCATAGAATTAATGTTTGAGATCGTTACAAAAACTCTCCCTCCCCCCTCTCTCTTTTTTACGTCCTTTGGAGTCGTTGTGGGGGCTCTGGGGAGGGGGCGGGGTTTAACTCAAACAGGTCTGTGTGAGACTTTGGAGGGATTTTTTTTTTAAAAAAAAAAGGGCCCATGTAAAACATTTTTGTGGGACTCCCTCTCCCCCCCCCCCCCACCCCCAACCCCGAACCTCCCCCTCAAGCAGTTAGAGACGCCACAATACCTTATCTATATAATGAATCAAACCAATTAAAATAGACCACTTAGGGCTTTAAAGTGGGGTTTTTTTAATGATTCGACGAGTGTCACTTATATATATATATATATATATATATATATATATATATATATATATATATACAGTGGATTCCGCTTAATTGGGACACCACTTAGTTGGGACAGCCGCTTATTTTGGACAAATCTCAAAGAAACCAAACCAAGAAGCCAACAGTAAATTTGTATGTTTAATTGGGACAGCCGCTTAATTGGGACAAAAAGCCTCGGTCCCGATGTGTCCCAATTAAGCGGAATCGACTGTATATATATGCATTAAATTTAATCTTGTATAAACACTGGTTTAAAAAAAAATCATTCCCCGCATAGTTAATTTTACATAACATAAACAAACAATTAATGACGATATTTGTTAGTGAGTTCTAGAGGGAGAGGAATAACTCAACTAGCCATGTAACTCGTTCTTGTATGATGACTAGAGAGCTATGGATATTTTTGGTTTTCGTTTGTTTGCAAGGTGAATATGAGTAACTTAATTAAGTACATGCATGTGGGTAATTATATGAAGTAAAATATAATAGAAATATATCATGATTTTAGGGATAATTCTGCATTAAATTAATTTAAAAAAAACAACAAACTATGGAAGTGTATTGACTATTGATATGTATTGACTATTGATATGTATTGACTACTGATATGTATTGACTATTGATATGTATTGACTATTGATATATTGACTATTTATATGTATTGATTATTGATATGTATTGACTATTGATATGTATTGACTATTGATATGTATTGACTATTGATATGTATTGACTATTGATATGTATTGATTATTGATATGTATTGATTATTGATATGTATTGATTATTGATATGTATTGACTATTGATATGTATTGACTATTGATATGTATTGACTATTGATATGTATTGATTATTGATATGTATTGATTATTGATATGTATTGACTGTTGATATGTATTGACTATTGATATGCATTGACTATTGGTATCAAAACATTTGGAAACCAGTTTCAGCGTGTGACATCGGTTGGTTCGGCTCTACATGTCAATACAAATGCCATTGCAATGACAACAGCTGTGACATCGATGGACTTTGTGTCAACGGCTCCAGGTGTGAGCAGGGCTGGTTCGGACCCGCTTGCCAGTATGGTAAAAAAACAATGACCTTTGAAGCTACCAGACTTTTTACAGCCGCCTTTTGACCTGCAGATAAATACAATTATCATTATTTTATTTATTTATTTAAATATAAATCTAATAACCAATTTAATTATGTTGTTGATAAATTTAAAATAAAAAAGTGAAAACAGACAACGCGAAAAGTAACTAACAATAACATCTATCTATATATCTATAAACGTAAATGAATGTATATATCTTAAATTGATCAAAGTAGTAAAAAAAAGATCACTTCAGTGAACGAGAGTATATCAGGTACACTTTTTCAGAACCAGACACAATTATTCATAAAATGACGTAATCAGATATTTTGTTCTTTCATGTTCTTTTCATGTATACTTCGATTTATCACTAAACACTAATATAACTGGACTGCGCGCGAATAATATTTAACTATTAATTTATAGCCCCAAATAGATGCTACACCCTTTTTTTTGGAAGCTTTCCCCCCCCCCCACCTCCCTGCAGATCAAAATCGGGCATTGATACATCAACTTGTAGCACAAAACCATCTAATGTAAACAACAGACATTAATAAGATATTGGCCGGGAAAAGAAACTCATTTTAACATTAGCTTTCATCCATTATTTGATGTAATTCATGTGCTCCTCTCAAAATGTGCCTTATGTTATTGTCTTAGTGTATATATACATTGATTTTTTTACATTAAAAAAAAAATTTAAGTCGCTTTTGCTGAGCAGCTGTTTATGTTTCTTTTTTTCAAACATGAAAAATAATGGTGGGCAGACAACGGTTCTAATTAATGGTGCATCATACAATTAATGCATGGACACACACAACACATAGATAGATAATGAATAGATAGATAGAGAGATAGATAGATAGATAGATAGATAGATAGATAGATAGATAGATAGATAGATAGATAGATAGATAGATAGATAGATAGATAGATAGATAGATAGATAGATAGATAGATAGATAGATAGATAGATAGATAGATAGATAGATAGATAGATTTATAGATAGATTTAAGTAATTCTCGAGGACCAGATTATAGAGATTCCTATGAAAAAGTCGACAGATCTATTTTTATCCGGTATTTAGTCAAATGTGCATTCCTAGTTACATAAGAGCTAAATGTGATTTATCCACGAAAAACAAAGTATGTTTTAACCAGCAGTACAGTAGTCTCAACATTATTGAAAACTTAACAATACATGGGGGGGGGGGGGGGAAGCAATTATTGTAAGAACAATTTAACTCAACTAAGCTACAAAACTGGTCAAATGTAGTTTGTGATGGATGAAATGTGGGGTTTTTGTACACACTTCCGGTAACTGGCATTAATTAGCGCACACATGTTTACTCAATGATGTATTAGAAATGCTTTTAGTCACGTGGAACCACTGACACACTGCTAGTATTTGTTATTTGCTTTTTTTATTGTTTTTTTTAATATATATATATATATATATATATATATATATATATATATATATATATATATATTTTAAATTGAAAAAAAATTTCAAATTAATAGAAAATCTGGCCACAAAAGCCAAGCTCCTAAGTTATTCTGACGATGATCAAAAAGATATGTTATCAGACGACAATGACGTGACTTGCCACAAAAGCCTTCGTGTTTTATTTATAACTTGGAAACTGAACCACGCCGTCTACTGGATTAGACTGGTTTTCAATGAATCAGGACATAATGGTACATTTAATTTATTTAAGCCTGCTAAACCTGCACTTCATTGCATGTGAACTTCACAGTGAATGACAGAGGCGAAAAAAATAGGTCATTCTCGAGGCCCCCCAGAAGAGGAATAAAGTCAATTGGGTCAATTAATGAAAACTACACTTATAAAAATGGTTAAAAATGTGGCTCTGAGAGGAGCAGCAAAAGTTGGTGGGGAGGGGGGAGCGTCTCGATCAGGTGTGCCCTTTCATGAAATCTGCTTCTGAGAAATTACATAGACAGTGTTAAAGTAATTGTTGGCCATTGTGACCTGCTCTGTATTGACGCTCATGAATTCACACAGGCAGCCTGACCGTTAGTCTGAAGCCGTTCCACACCAGCGACAAGTGGTTCCACAACAACGATTACGTCACATGCGACCGTGAGACCAGGAGCTGGGTCGACGCAAGAACCCTAGACATTTACTGCGAGATCAGCGTTAGCATACACGAGGTGATGCTTGAAGGGGAAGGGATCAGATCCCTGTGCTCTGTTTACGTAAGCGGAGGTAAATTTGTTATTTAACAGCTTTGTTGAAGACTTGGTTTGATCACTTGCTTTGATCACAAAGACTTTTCCCTATTCAGCTAAGATGGCCGAGCTTTAACCCAGCAGCAAAGAGGCTGTTGGCTATGTGTGCGAAGTCCCCGTAAGGATGAGATGAAATCTCTTAGATTCCCCCTAATGGGACGGTTTTTTTTTTTATGGTGCTTTTTCATCCCCACCATAGCCGATAGTGCAATGGCCATGGAGGCACAACGGGAGATATAGAAGAGACCTGATAATTTAATGTGTCTACAACAGAGATCGACCTAGGAACCCTCAGGTCGACATGTGAGTGCTTTATCACACGACCATCAGCACATTGGCTATTAGAGATCTGGGTAAAAATTCATACGATTTTTTACAGTATCGACTATTATATGCCCTTATTCAGGGTCGTGCTTATGTCGTTTGAAGGGAGGGCTAGTTAGAGGGTCCGGAAATGTGTGACGGTCCTAGTGAATGGCGGGAACCCCCCCCCCTCAACACAAAATTTTAAAGAAATTATTACTTGAAAGCAGTTCCTTTGGGTAGTGCCGTGTGGCAATATGCATTTTCTTCGTTGGCCTGCCTATATAAAAAAGGTCACGTATGTATGTAAGTACTTGAGCTAGTAAAGTCTACTGTACGTAAAAATGACTATGTCTGCCAGACAATTCGTTCTTCTACATGGGCGAAGCGGGCGGCTCCCCCATGGTTTCCATCGCTAAGAGGGTTTCCCCTCTCAAGTTTTATTTTGGTGCCACTCAACGCAAATTTAAAGTTTATTCTGCTGCTATTCGAAATTAATGAATAATGTCTAGATCATGTGTCAACGTTAGAGCTTTAACACATATGTAGAGGGGGCCCGGGGGGAGGGAATCAGGAAGCTCAGATTGGCCCTGAGCTGTCAAAGATTATTAGGGAGGGGGGCTAAAGATTTTTCGTTTCCACTGTCCCCAATTGTAGATCTGCCTATGGTCTTCAAAAACTCTAAAAACCGGCTGTGCTGCTATGATATGAATCAGGTGTGAATTTTTAATCTGCAGGTCGCAATCTGGCACTAAAACAAAAAACGTGGCAGTCCAGCACATACCCGGATGGAATAAAGTCCATATCGTCCAACGCCGTAGATGGCAACACGGATGGAGACTATGATCACGGAAGTTGTGCACACACCGGGGAGCAAGACATGCACGGAACTGCGTCATGGAACGCCCAGTTCTCACTTCCGGCGTACGTCAACAGATTCATTTTATACAACAGAGGTTAGAGAGTAGCAAACTAACTTTTTTTTTTAAACACGTGTCCACACATTAAAAAAAAAAATAAACAACTTTTTAAAAAATAACAATTTCAAGTTTATCACTAATCACACTCCCATCTCAGCCTGTACAATACACGGACTCTCAGCTTTGTTCGTATCTCTAAATCACAATCATCCGGTTCATTTCATGTCGTGCTTATCTGTCAAAGCTGTCAATTCCATCTGTTTTTGTTGTCTTCCTCTTCCTTCATTAGAAACTCCATACACATGAAGCAGATCTCACTTAAAATGAATTATTATACAAACTAGCCTTTTTTTAATTCCCCGTACGTCAACACGTCGCAGTTGTTTTGAATATATGTAGGGCCATGTAGTATTGACCCAACATTAAGGTTGTTGGAGGACCGAGAGATAATTGCTTTTCTTTGTACTATTAACTTGTTATAAACATATTGCAACAATAATGTAGTATCTAATATATGCATATATAAATATATATATATATATATATATATATATATATATATATATAACCAATACCAGATTGGTGAAAACAGCATCCCGGTATTTATGTAAAGTAAAAAAAAATATTTCACCGCCCATCACCAAAATCGATGTATCAATATTTACCGAACTTAAGTAATAATCATCAAATACAACATATCATAAAAGAAGAAGGAAAAAACCTAGGAACATTTGGAGGGGGTGTAAAACTCAATAAAGCACCGCATTTGGTATACCATTATTTACATTCATGCTCTCTGTCGTAATGTGTGTGTGTATTCGCGCCCGCGATGTGAGTTGGTCGTGTTCGCGCCCACGATGTGAGTTGTGTGTGTGTGCGCGCGCAAGGCTTAGAGGGGACACACTGCTATTAACCATCCTATCCAACACTTATGGGGGCTTTTATTTTAACAGTGCCCTTAGTTTCATACCGATCATAGCCGAGTGTGCATTAGTTATGTGCAGGGGCGCCGAGAGCCAACAAGGGCCCCAGGGCAGGACATCATTGCGGGCCCCTTAATAAATAATGAGTCGTGAAAAAAGTGACATGGTCGGGGCGACCGGGCCCCATTACAGATGCGGGCCCCCCTGGCAATGACTCCCTCCCCGACCCCCTCTCTAGGCGTGCCTGGCTATGTGACTTGACAAGCTGAGATTTGAACTCTTAACCTACAGCACACAGATCGGGGACTACATCGTGTTGATGGGTCACAACCAAAGCTCCCAGAGAGCAACCCTCGATAAACAGACCGATCAAAAGATCAAATGATGGCTAGATAGCGGTCAGGCGATGAGCCGGATGTGCAAAGCTTTAAGCCCGATCCGGATGCTGTGAGCTGTAAGCCCAGCTCCAGTCAACTAGTACGTCTCCCGTGGTGCCTACATGAAGATTGCACTATCGGTTGAGTTGGGACTTAAAGAAAGTAGAGATATATTAAATTGTCCCATTATTGATTTATAGGATCTGAGAAATAACATCATCTCTTACAGGGAATCAAAAGATCAATAGATAATCTTTTATGTATATAACAGTACCAACTTTTCGCTCTCTCTCTCTCTCTCTCTCTCTCTCTCTCTCTCTCGCTCGCTCTCTCTCTCTCCCTCCAGACACACATACATATATATATATCCAACTATTTCAGACAAATGTTGCCAGGACCGTCTGAAGGGCTTTTATCTTGCGACCTCCACATCTGACGGTGAACTTGTCCACCAATACACGGACTACGGCACAGACGCCCTGAACAAATACATCGTTCTGTCGCCCAACAGGATGAAACCAATTTCACAGATAACCGTCTCAACATCTAGATCGACAGAAACTGACGGTGTTTACCTGAACCTGTGTGAGGTGGAGGTATTCGGTGGTAGGCTATAACTATTTGTTTTCATATCGAGAATCAGTGAAGAATTTTTTAAGCTGTTTGAAAAAACAGTGAAGCCGAAATAGGGATAGTATATTTTTAACCAAACATGGCTGATGATATGGTCTTTTATTTTTTTACGTTGCTATTTATCAAGTTATAGTTGTTTTTTTAGACTAAGGGTTTGCGTGGAACCGGTCAGTCATCCACTTAGATGTTAAGTGGTCACTCTGAATTTTCGTTACGATGGTAATTACTCACTCAAATACACCCTAAAACACAAATAAATATACGCATAAATGTTTCATTCTCGTGCGTGTTCATTGCATGTCAAAGGTTAAAGTCAAAAGTTCATTATGATATGTTTCAATATGATCCAATGTAAACATAGGGTGTTCATCTCCTGGATATGACAAAAAACTTGTTTGTTTTTAAATGATCATCTTTCTTTCCTACTAGGACCGAGGATCCTTCTACTGTCCCCTCCAATGTTCCTCCAATGTTCCTTCCAATGTTCCGCCAATTTTCTCTCTAATGTTACCTCCCATGTTCCCATCCAATGTTCCTCCAATATTCCTCCAATGTTACCTCCAATGTTACCTCCCATGTTCCCTCTAATGTTCCCTCCCATGTTCCCATCCAATGTTCCCTCTAATCTTCCCTCCGTTGTTCCCTCTAATCTTCCCTCCCATGTTCCCCTCTAATGTTCCCTCCCATGTTCCCCTCTAATGTTCCCTCCCATGTTCCCCTCTAATGTTCCCTCCCATGTTCCCCTCTAATGTTCCCTCCCATGTTCCCCTCTAATGTTCCCCGAAGGGTTATGTGCGGCTAACAGTTATCGCAACTCTGGAAGAAAATTATTTAAAAATAAAATGTCCTTGGGCCAGTCTAACGAACCTTTTCGTCAGCTCCGATTAAATGTTATGTGCGCACGAATGGCGAGTCGTGTCCACGCGCACAGCTTCCCAGATGCACCACGGAGAACATAGACTGGTTTCTGGACACACACACACACACCCGAACTAGCCACGAGGGTGTCATTGGTCCATCAAGGACCATAGTGTAACATGTAGGCTTGTATCTGTGTACGTCACTCCAGGGGGGGGGGCATGCCGACCTTTAGACGTCTTGTACACATCTGTCGTTCAGATACTCAAGTGTTGTGTGTGTGTGTAGTGGTGTGTGTGTGTGTGTGTGTGTGTTTGTGTAGTGTGGTGTGTGTGAGTAAGGAACTATTCACTTTGCTCGTTACGCTCTTGGGGTAAAATGGAGGGGGTAGGGTTGACTGTGCGTTTTATTAATTTATTTTTAAATTAATAACATTTTCAGAATTCCTTAACTTACCAAAACATCCCGTTAACATATCGTTGTATATTACACTAAATTCTTACATTTTTTGAACTTTGACCCGGCCAAAAAAATAATATGTCACTTTGTTCGATAACTTATATTTTTTTTTTACATTAACAGACTGGGCATGTCCGCTTGGAACCTATGGTATGGACTGTAACAACTCCTGCAACTGTCGCCTGAACAATGAGACATGCTTCGTTGGCACCGGAGGGTGTCCTTCAGGCTGCGCCCCGGGGTACACGGGTGAAGGTTGCTCCGAAGGTGAGCCGTACGTGCGAGTATTAATGTTAGTCTCTGGGTCATGTGACCTAATAATAATAATAATAATAATGTCACATCTTGACAGGATGGAGGTGTTTTTGGTGGAGAAAATAAAGGAGACTGAGTGTCTTTTAGTTAACTTGCACGAAATGTTTTAAATGTGCCATTAATTAATTTTTTTTTTTAGATTAGATACGCACTAACTAGTTGAAATCCATGGCCGTATTTTGGTTAGACAAACATTGCCCTCCGCCTAAGGCCCTTATCCCAAAAGGGCCCCCTTCTATTTAAAATTACTATTGAAATTTGTTTCTAACGGGGGAAGTGGGGTCTGAAATGCACTTAAACCTAAGGCAATCACATCTTTCTAAATCTATGCACATAAACTCTTCTCTCCTCCAAGGCATAGCTATGATGTCATTAGTAATTAATCAATGCAAGTTATTGCCGTTTTTCCTCTTACGTCTCTTAGAGTGTGAGTCTGGATCCTGGGGCCCGAGCTGCTCACAAAGGTGTGACAGCAGGTGTGCTGGCTCCGACTGTGACGCAGTTACAGGCCAGTGTACAGGTGGTTGTGTGAGCGGATACCAGTTTCCTTACTGTGCTGTAGGTGAGTTGTCCTTTCCTTTATTGAACCTGCGTCGCACTTGAACTTTATGCAACGCGATTGGTCTTGATCTGTCTTCCTTTAGCATACTTTAAAATATCACTCATTTCCTTGGCACTGATAACAGGGTTAGACCCTCATAAGGTCTTTTGACATTTTGAGTGTTTTGAAATAAAAAAAAAAGAAATAAAACGTTTCAAAAAATATAAATTGAGTTGGTGAAAAGTGGAACAACATTAATTATTATGACATCATTTATTTGTTATTGCATTGGTTTGGCTGAGACTGACTAACAATATTAGTTGATTATTTTTTTATTATTATATCTCTGTTGTCTATTTTTAAAAAAATAAAGTAATAAATTATTGCTCTAAGTGTTTTAAAATGCACTTAGTTCCTGGAATTAAATTGTTGGATGATTCCAAGAATTGTAAATCATGGAGTGTTTGAACCGTTATCGTATGACCATTTCAGTGTTGTTTTTAAAAAAAGTTCCCTTAAGTTAAGCCAGTAAGAACTCATCGGGGCAGACGAAGTGTAGAATTCATCTGTTTCTATAACCTCGGCATATGAAGGGATTGTGTGGTTAGCACAACGCCCAGCCGCCTTTACTTTCCTCAACTTAAAGTCAGGTACTCACTTAAAGCTGGGTGGACTTGGGGACTTAAAAAAGGTCAATAATATATTGCTAGAAGTGCAAGGAAAAACGTTTTCTGTGTAGTGGTCTGTCTATCTGTATCTGTCTATCTGTATCTGTCTATCTGTATCTGTCTATCTGTATCTGTCTATCTGTATCTGTCTTTCTGCATCTGTCTATCTGTATCTGTTTATCTGTATCTGTCAATCTGTATCTGTCTATCTGTATTTGTCTTTCTGTATTTGTCTATCTGTATATATCTATATGTATCTGTCTTTCTGTATTTGCATATCTGTATCTGTCTATCTGTATCTGTCTATCTGTATCCGTCTATCTGTATCTGTCTGTATCTGTCTATCTGTATCTGTCTGTATCTGTCTATCTGTATCTGTCTGTATCTGTCTATCTGTATCTGTCTATCTGTATCTGTCTATCTGTATCTGTCTGTATCTGTCTATCTTTATCTGTCTATCTGTACCTGTCTATCTGCAATGTCTATCTGTATCTGTCTATCTGTACCTGTCTATCTGTATCTGTCTATCTGTACCTGTCTATCTGTATCTGTCTATCTGTATTTCTCTTCTCAGTTAAGGTGAATGAGTTCCATGAGATTTGCTGATATGTTAAACTAAGGATATAATACATCGAAATACGATTTAATTTTAGAAATAGATTACAAAAACACATTTAAATAAAAACAGGGCCGTTCTTAGATCTTAGGGGGGCCCAAGGCACAGACTCCCAGAGAGATATTTAACGGCCCTATCCAAAAGTGCTGATCACATCCCTCTTAACATTAGATTAAATCAAAATTAATACTTGAAGGGTGGGGGCCCCATTGGATAGTGAGGGGCCAAGGCTATCGCCTAGTTTTGCCAATCAATTAGAAAGACCTTGCATACACAGTGAGGTATTTCAATATGGGCCCACTGACCATTAGTCCCTTATGCCCCAACCGACGGCTATGTGTACTAGGTTCGAATCAATCGGCTCCATGGTACAAATGATAAGAAACTTTATCCACTGTGTTCATCCTTCCCTTAACTAATAAATATTTTTTTGTTGGGAATATGTGGGAGCTTATGGGAATATGTGGGAGCTTATGGGAATATGTGGGGTCTTATGGGAATATGTGGGAGCTTATGGGAATATGTGGGGTCTTATGGGAATATGTGGGGTCTTATGGGAATATATGGGAGCTTATGGGAATATGTGGGAGCTTATGGGAATATGCGGGAGCTTATGGGAATATGTAGGAGCTTATGGGAATATGTGGGAGCTTATGGGAATATGTGAAGTCTTATGGGAATATGTAGGAGCTTATGGGAATATGTGGGAGCTTATGGGAATATGTGGGGTCTTTTGGGAATATGTGGGAGCTTATGGGAATATGTAGGAACTTATGGGAATATGTGGGGTCTTATGGGAATATGTGGGGTCTTATGGGAATATGTGGGAGCTTATGGGAATATGTGGGAGCTTATGGGAATATGTGGGGTCTTTTGGGAATATGTGGGAGCTTATGGGAATATGTGGGATCTCATGGGAATATGTAGGAGCTTATGGGAATATGTGGGAGCTTATGGGAATATGTGGGAGCTTATGGGAATATGTGGGGTCTTATGGGAATATGTGGGGTCTTATGGGAATATGTTTGGTCTTATGGGAATATGTGGGATCTTATGGGAATATGTAGGAGCTTATGGGAATATGTAGGAACTTATGGGAATATGTGGGGTCTTATGGGAATATGTGGGGTCTTATGGGAATATGTGGGAGCTTATGGGAATATGTGGGAGCTTATGGGAATATGTGGGAGCTTATGGGAATATGTGAAGTCTTATGGGAATATGTAGGAGCTTATGGGAATATGTGGGAGCTTATGGGAATATGTGGGAGCTTATGGGAATATGTGGGGTCTTATGGGAATATGTGGGGTCTTATGGGAATATGTGGGAGCTTATGGGAATATGTGGGAGCTTATGGGAATATGTGGGGTCTTATGGGAATATGTAGGAGCTTATGGGAATATGTGGGAGCTTATGGGAGTATGTGGGGTCTTATGAGAATATGTGGGAGCTTATGGGAATATGTGGTGTCTTATGGAAATATGTGGGATCTTATGGGAATATGTAGGAGCTTATGGGAATATGTGGGAGCTTATGGGAATATGTGGGGTCTTATGGGAATATGTGGGGTCTTATGGGAATATGTAGGAGCTTATGGGAATATGTGGGGTCTTATGAGAATATGTGGGAGCTTATGGGAATATGTGGTGTCTTATGGAAATATGTGGGATCTTATGGGAATATGTAGGAGCTTATGGGAATATGTGGGAGCTTATGGGAATATGTGGGGTCTTATGGGAATATGTGGGGTCTTATGGGAATATGTGGGAGCTTATGGGAATATGTGGGGTCTTATGGGAATATGTGGGGGTCTTATGGGAATATGTGGGAGTTTATGGGAATATGTGGGAGCTTATGGGAATATGTGGGAGCTTGTTGGATAAACAAAGTCAATAATTTAAAAAAAATTAAAAGGATGTTCACATTATGACGTGCTTGGAAAATATTCAACTTGATTTTATTTCCTTGTTTACATTGATTTTCCTGGAAACGTAATTTTTTTTTTTTTGAAAACTGACTGATTTATCTTTTTATCATTTATTATTAGCCCCCCCTTTAAAAAAAAGAGTTATCTCCCATTGCACCTTCTAGAGCAGTGGTTCCCCCCAAACCATTATATCGCCGCGGACCGGTCGACGTTGAATGATTTCACCGATGCCCGCTGGGGATGGTGGGGAGGAGGAAGGGGGGGGGAGTACTTGATTATTTATATTTTAGATTGTTTTTGTTTTACAATGCCACCACAGCCGCTCTGCTTCCTTGGTTAACCTCTTGTGCATGGAAAGTCGCACATTTCCCGACCTGAAATACACCACGATAGAGAAGGGAAATTAAAATTTAATGTTTCTTGGACGGACCAGTACCGTTTGATCTACGGACCAGTACCGGTCCGCGGCCCGTAGGGTGGGGGGGGGGGGCGGGGAGCTGGGAACCACTGTTGTAGGGAACTGTATAATAGCTTCACAAAACGGTGTTGTGGTGAGAGATAGATGACCGAACCAGGTCAGCTTTCCCTATCGCCAGGAGAAAGGGACTTAACTAGATAGTACATCAGATTTCTACCCCCCCCCCTCCCGCCAAGCTGAAGCCTTAGTAAGTTCTGCTGCAGGCAAACCGCCCCCTCCTTTCCACAACGCCTTCCCCCTTTGTCACGAAGCTGGATAGTTTCCTGAGACCAGCACACTCGTTGATTCTTTCATTAAACAATAGCTACGCTCTTTAATTGTGAGTTAAATCATCTGTGTCCACACAGAGAAAAATAATACAAATAAATATCAAAATAGATATACAGCGGGAATTTTTTTGTTACCTATGTTTATACAGATAGGGTTAATGGTATGGCTGTTTATTGTGTGTGTGTTTGTTTGTTTGTTGGTATGGAATGATCTGTTTGAGTGTTTCCCTAAGTCAGTATCATACGTTACGGGTTAATGGGTCAGTTTCATGCTTATCTGATTGGCCGCTTTAGTCTCCGTATTTGTACAAGTGTGTACTTATATATTGAAGTGCCAATAGGATTGCGTAACAGTGTGCGTGTGAATGTATATGAACATGTACACATTTACACACAAATATGTATATATATATATATATATATATATATATATATATATATATATATATATATGTGTGTGTGTGTGTGTGCATATATTGGTTAATTTATGCGTATATATCTGCATCAATGTGTACATATTTACGAACACAGCAGTACGTGTGTATACTTGTATTTGTGTACCTAAGGGTGTGCTGTTATGTGTTAGTATGCAACGTACATGTATCAGAACCGTTGTTACTCGAAGGCAGGCTAGGCGACACGGTAAAAGTTTCACCTTTCTGTATTGATTCCTGTCAGGATGAATATCGCCAGGAACTTTGGGGGTGGTTGGGGGGGGGCGCTCAGGAGGATCGAGCAGGCACTAACTGCTCAGTTTCGAACTAAGATGTGTCCTTTTAGGTGCGTTCTTTTAGGTGCGTTCTTTTAGGTGCGTTCTTTTAGGTGCGTTCTTTTGGGAGGTTGAGGCCCAATGTCGATTCCATTTGCCGTCACTGCAGGGAGGTGGAGGAAACCGTGGATCATGTGCTTTTTTTTGAGTGCCCCGGGCTGGCGGACCAGAGGCTGGACCAGTCGGGGGGGGGTAGCTTGCTGGCCATTGGCCTTTATGGCAGTTCCCAGATGTTGAGGAACACAGCGAGTTTGATCTCACGGGCTCTGAGAGACTAAGTCTCAGCTCGAAATTATCACTGAGAGAGTTCAGAGAGAGAGAGAGAGAGAGAGAAAGGAAATGTGGCCAGATTTATGCAAATGGCCACGGAATTCCTAGAAAAAAACAGCTTTGCATTATTGTTATTGTTGTTTTATATAAATAAAATTGTTTGAAAAATATATGTATAATTAAGAAATAAACGATCGCGCGTGAGTGTGTGTGTGTGTCTGTGTCAGCGTGCTGACGTGTTCTACTTGACCTTGTCACACTAAAAATATAAAACAAGACATGTAACCAACAGACCTATGACTTGAGATTCCATGACAGCACAATTTATCCACTTGTAATAAGTGCCATCATGTTTGGGCGTGTGTGTGTATATTTATATATTTACTGATAGCATGGCATGATTTGTGTATATCTATTTACATTCTCTTCATTCCACAGTTTTGTTAGACCAATATACATTAAAGGATGACGTCATGCAGGATTGTCTCCTGCAAGATTCGAGAGACGAGCTTCGTTCAATTATTACCTTTTTCAAAACTCACAAACGTCGTGAAGTCGAGGGCTGGGAGAGGGGAAACCTCCCTGTGTCCACTGCGACTGTCCATATGGTGCTGGATGGGGGGGGGGGGGGTAAAAAAATTTCTCGCATCTCATCGTTACTGGCACATCGTTATTACGAGGCAAAATGACATGTAAGGGTTCTATGACAAAATGAAATGAAAGGGGTCTATAACAAAATGACATGTAAGGGCTCAATGATAAAATGACATGTAAGGGCTCTATGACAAATGACATGTAAGGGCTCTATGACAAAATGACATTTAAGGGCTCTTTGCCAAAATGACATATAAGGTCTCTTTGGCAAAATGACATGTAAGGTCTCTATGACAAAATGACATTTGGGGGATCTAGGCAAACTTTAATTTGGGCCCCATAAAACCAAGTATATTTGTTTTGCTTAGCGAAAAGGTACTTTGGTGGCACTAGGCCAAAAATAAAAGCCTGTTAAGGCCTATGCTTGTAAACACTGCCCCCCCCCCTTTGATAGCCCTGAATGTTAATTTATTTCAGCTGGAGTCCCTGGACGAATACAACCCAGGTGGCCCTTCCATGTGGGCAGCTAAATAAAATCACGACAATGGGCCCCCCTTGGCAGTTGCAGGGTCATGGCAGCCTCTTAGTACACCAGTACACACAGAAAAGACTGTGATTAAATTTAATTCAGTGAATCAGAAATCTCTTTGGAAGTAAATACCAAGAACAACAAAATTGGACGAATAATAGGGGGGTCATTTATATGTCACGTGTCTTGTGTCAACAGAATGTCCCGATGGTACCTGGGGAGTTAATTGCACAAAACAGTGTCAGAAGAACTGTCTGAACGAGTCGTGCGACGGATCAACCGGTCTGTGTCTTGCGGGCTGTGTGGCAGGCTACAAGCCGCCCGAATGTGTACAATGTAAGTTTTAAATTCAATGTGAATGTTAAAATACAATGTAAGTGTTAAATACAATGTAAGCGTTAAATTCAATGTGAGTGTTAAATACAATGTAAGTGTAAAATTCAATGTGAGTGTTAAATACAATGTGAGTGTTAAATACAATGTGAGTGTTTAAATACAATGTAAGTGTTAAAATACAATATAAGTGTTAAATACAATGTGAGTGTTAAATACAATGTGAGTGTTAAATACAATGTAAAACTAAATGACTCATTTGAGTAACAAGTAAATTGAACAAAAAAGATCAAGTTTATTTCATTAGACTATTAAATATAGACTGATAAGTGGAAAGCAAGTGACAATCATTTTAATAATGTTTGAAATGGTAGCCAATAGAAGTGTCAAGAAGGGCTAACTCTCTTAATGATATTTTTTATTATTAAAGGATTCAGACACAAGTTAAAGTTTAACAAGTAGGTCGATAGTTTGTGGAAATATTTTCGAACAATTGAGTGGGTGACTTCCAAAACCTGCTTGCGATTTTTTTCAAAAATTGAGTTACACTCACTAGCTTATTTCCCTATATTGGCATATATTCTGGGGAGTGGTTAATTCCAAAAACTGTTAAATACCGTTTAAATCAGCGCTATTAATTATTAACCACTCTCAGAATATATGACGATATAGGGAAATAAGCTAATGTGTATGATAACTCAATTTTTGAAAAATGTTGTACTTAGCAGGTTTTGGAACTCACCCCCTCAATGGCGCGCGGTGGATTTTCTCAGAAGTGTGGCACATACAGGGTGGCCCCAAAAGTGGGTTTATCACGTCGACTGTTTATTTGAACATTTGACACTAGAACATCGGGAAATTCATTAAACCTGTTAGCATAAACAAAAAAAAAAAAACAATTGAATCTCTCAGATGCTCCTTCAACATTGCAACGTTCTCTAAAATCTCTCCAGGACGCTCTGACATACAATGCGGCACAAATTCCGATGTTCATTGATTTCTGTGAATGCTAGATGAATGTAACATTTTAAATCATTTATTTATTTATTTTGGTTTCTTCTCGTAAACCTTTGTTCTTAACACCCCCCCCCCCCAAAGAAAAAAAAACTGTTTATGTAGGTTACATTTATACTCTGAGGAATGTTTTTAAATTGGTATTACTAAGCAAGTAAGATCGACCATATAAAAGGTAGTTTAATAACTTTAAAACCTAACTTTTGGGAAACCCTGTAATTTTAAAATGCTTCCCTAAACTGTTTTGACTTTTCCTTTGAGAAAAACAACAACAACAACTCGTAATTAAGCTGCAAACGCCGCCGACCCCCCCTCCCCACACACACCTCCCTTTTCTCATTTAACTGTGCTCCATGATGATGCCAATGCCACTGTGTACTAGAAGGATGGCATTTAGCGTCCATGTTTCGATTTCTATTTACTGAACACAGTCACTGAACACAGAGACTAACTGATGTTCAGTGTCATTTTAAAATGACTCATGTCATACTGGCAATATAATGTGTTGATATATTGGAGTCTCTGGTGAACACAAAGTCAATTGAACTTGTACCTCAACACGTGACTAAGTGCTTTGTAAGTGAGAAAAAATTGAAGTAATCAAAAGTAGGACAAGTTATGCCATGGTGGAGGGACAGGCAAACATTTTTAAAACCCCGGGGCATCATGTAAGTTTGACCGTTTTGGGTCGAACTCAAGAGCAGAATGACGATGAGGTATTGGCAGTAAACTAACATAAACTTGAAGGTAAAAGTCATACCATACAAGGCCTAAAGTGTGACGGATGGCCGAGTGGTGTTGATACTCGACCTGAGAGTCCTGGGTTCGATCCTCGGTGAGAACCATGGGAATTTTTCCCAGGGTGAAATGTGTTTCAACGTCGTCCCACAAGTCCACGCAGGTTTAAATGGGTACCAGACTTTAAGTTGGGGAAGTAAAGGCGGCTGGGCGTTGTGCTAACCACACAATCCCTTCATATGCCGAGGTTTATAGAAACAGATGAATTCTACACTTCATCTGCCTCGATGGCCCGTTTGGGCTATGGGGAACTTTACTTTATTTCTGTATAAAAGATCTAGTGCGCCTGACTATGGAACGGGTGGGAATGTGTTTAAAATATATATATATATATATATATATATATATATATATATATATATATATATATATATATATATATATATATATGTTTAAAAAAAAAAACAATTGTTGTTGTAAAACACTCCCGACTAATAACCAGACACTTGCACTTATGAAATACTGAACACTGATTCTAAAAATAACTATGCGAGTGTGCGCGTGTGGGAGTGTATGTGTGTGCGTTCAAGCGTGCTTGTGTGTGCGAGTGTATGTGTGTGCGTTTAAGCGTGCTTGTGTGTGCTTTTTTTAAAATTACACACCTGTAGTTTAACCAGAACAAACAGTTATTGAGTATCTACTTATTTTAGAAAAACTGGCCGTTTAAGTTATCTCTTTCTGGATAAATAAACTGAATGCATTAAAATTTAATCAATGTTTTGTACTTAACATCGAAAATTTTATATTAGTTGATTGTTTATGTTATCAGAGAATCTATTATAATGCGCTTTTGAATTTAAACAGATTCTTTTATATATTCTCTAAAGTTTAAACCAATCAGTTCTCCTTTATTATTTTTTTTCAAAATGGAATATTTTTTTACATCACTAGGAACGATAACCCTTGTAAAACAGTGGTATCCGCTTAGACGAGTAGTCTCCCTTAAAATACCAAAATTGCTTTTTTTTTATATTTTTTCAATGTATCAAAGGTTGAGAAAATGTACAATTAGACAGTTTTAGAGCAAGAGTGTTTATGAGATATTTATAGTTATCCTGCTGACAATCAGATAACATAATAAAGTCATACAAGTATGATTGGTTTGTTTCGCTCATAATAAAACTTTCTTACCTAACGTCTTACAATGCGTTATATGTATAACTAGCTGTACCCTGCAAAACCTTTGCATAGAGTTATATCCCCTTAGGATTGATCGGTTGCTATGTAATTTTTTTGGGTTTCGGGCATATCCGATTTTTTTCATGATTGTTTTTTTTAAACTGGAATACTATTGTATCAATTCTTTACTTTCTTTTTAACGCAGAACCCAAATCACTATTATTTTTATATATATTTTTTTTTAAATTGAAATCAGCTTGTGAGTCCGGCACCTGGGGGCCAAACTGCTCACTCACCTGTGACCCTGGCTGCCTCCTACGGTCGTGCCACAGGGAGACAGGACCCAACTGTACCCAAGGTAAAATGGCAACGAAAATAAAACCTATATACCGGTTTTAATAATATATATATATATATATATATATATATATATATATATATATATATATTAGTGCTTCGTGATGTTGGATTAGGTGGGACTCTATTATCCTCTCGACGGCCCTGTTTGTATCAAGAATTTAACATTTTATCATTACCAGGGGCGGCTTATTTCAGATGGGCCCTTTAGAATAAGATATATATATATATATATATACAAGGTCTTAAAATTGGGCTCTGTGGGACCCCTGGGTGCGCGCCCACTGCGCCCGTCCTTAAATCCGTCATTTGCCCGCTAGAGGTCCTCTTTCTTCCTCAAGAGTACGGTGCCCTCTTTCTACCAAAGCAAGGGGCCCCCTTTTTTACCAGAGCATGGGGCCCCGATCTAAGTAAAAACTAACGAGGGCGCAATTGTTGTACCTATTGGCTTTAGGGCCGACCCTGTGTCATTTGTATTCTTTCTTCTTTTTTTTTTTTTGTTTTATTTTGTCTAGCCTTACTTGAAGATGTCAACGTTGGTCAAAGTCACCTGCAGGGACCACACACAGACCACACCGCATTGGGACTTCTTGCATTCGGTGCTAGTGTGGTCATCGTCGTACTCATTGCCGGGATCTGCATCTTGCTCAGGGACAGAAAAATGAGGTCATTGGCGTTCTGCGGGAGTGGCGGCTACTCCGAGACTTACAGCAAAGGTCGACACCATTCAAGTCTCCGACAAGTCGTCGCAGACTGATGATGTGTGCCGCTCCTGTTATAATGAGATGAGATCTCTTAGATCCTATAAACCACTTTAACGGGACCTGTTTTTTATGGTGCCCTTCTTTTCATTTTTCATCGAAGTCGACAGTGCGATGACCGTGGAGGCACCACGGGAGATAAAGCGGGAACTTTCAGCATCTCCTGAAATATCCATTGGTCCTCACCGGAGATCAAACAGTCGAGCGCTTTACCACAAAACCATCCGTCCGCTGTCGAAGACTGGTAGAATAAAGGCGATTGTCTGATGCCCAAACTGAAATAAATAGCCCCTCCCTAAGGACCCCCCCCCCAAAAAAAAAAAACGACTAAACCTGTTAATTAAGGGGCTAATGATGGTAATGAAGGTATATTGTTTCCAGAGCTGTTCTGAAGGACATGTAAACTGGGCAGTTGAATAATACCTCATGCTGTATAATTGAATTATTGATTCCTGTTACATTTGATGTTCAGAGGGCCTGGACACATACTTTTGCCTGAGCCCCCCCCCCCTTTCCCCCACTCTCCCAGCATAAAAACCTCTGAAAGTCTCTGCTTAGTGCCACTAATGCTTATGAACAGATCTGATTGTGTCTGCAGACACGTTGCCGGTTCATTGTTCATTTGAGAAAATAGATATTTTGTTAAATGGTATGGATAAGAAATCAGATATTTTAATACACAGGGATATGTTTATTTAAATATAATGTTATAAACCATATATATATATACTTTTTATTTATACAAAAAAGCATGTTTTCTAAGTCATATGCAGTTTTTTTTCTCATTATCAGTATTAATTTTACATTGATATTTATTCACACTGACAATAGATTTATTAGAAGGCTGTGCTTTATATACATTTCATACAATGTTTTCATGTTGTAATATAAATTTACTGCTTAGAAAGAATGGTTTGCAATAGTTTCATCGTCATTAAGCAAAATCAGCAATTATTTATTATTTTCAACAGAAAGATCTAATTATAGCTTATATATTTACTCAGATTTATATGGTGCATAAACTGTATAGGTATATTTATTTTTTTAAGGAGTGGGGAAAAAAGACTTTTACTATGAGCATGGCGTGTATTATTTCTAATCCATTAAGTATGGTCATTAGGTATAGGACTAAACCATTTTTTTCATTATTTTTTATTCCCCATACTGCCACAAGTGGATATTTATCATATCTAAACAAAAAATATCAATAACAACCCTCAACTGTTAAAAAAAAGTTCACCCTCCACACACCCAGTAAATCGTATGTCATACCCGCATTTAGTATTTTAACTGTAATTTTGTTTTTTGTTGTTCCATGCATCGTCAGCATTTTAGTTGGCAACTATTATATGCATAATTAGTATTTGTGTCATTTCTGGATTGTCTCAGAGCAGTTCTGTCAAAAATGCTCCAGCTTCCGAGACGAGCAAGAGAATTTGGACTTCAAATCTAGTGTATTTCCGAAAAGGCATTAAATCACCAAAGACTGTTGACAGGCTTTATCAAATGGGAAAAGTTCCAATAGAACTACATATCGTGAACAGATATAAAACAATTGCTTCTGATGTAAAGAGCACAAAAGACATGATCGTACAATGTTGTTAAGAAGTTTGAAATACATAATCGAAGTCCTGGAAACTATGATTTCACAGGTGATGTTTAATGTAAGAGATGAGAAAGGAGAGGGGTTGTGCCGAGAGGACAGAGAGTTCTATGCACTTCAGATTTCAACAAAAGGAAAATTAGGCTATTGAAGATGATTCACTAAAGATTCAACCAAGAAAAATGAAATTACTAAAAGGGAAAGTGCCAGTCACAGAAATATTTACTGAAGAAAGTTTTGAACCAAATGTCTTACCTAATTCGGATACAGAAGATTCTGTGAGTAAAGAAGATTTTGTAAGCGAAGAACAGTGTTCCAGTAGTAGTAAAGATATTTAGAAACCATTAAAGTCTAAAAGACAAAAACTTCTTCAGAGCGTTTAGTGACTGCAACGAAATTGAGTACAAGGAAGGTCCAAAAAGTCGGGAACTGGAATTTGCATATCTACTCCAAGTCAAAGCGGGATTTACAAAGGTCTAATGAAAGAAGGAGAAAAATTACAAAGTAATTTAAAGGAAAACTTTAAAATAGAACAATGGTGCTTACAATTTGACGGAAAGACCATACAAAATAAATCATATGAGGTTGTTGTTATAAAAAAATGAATAAAGGGAGGTCAGACTCGCTGTTCTTCAGCTGGCAAAGAAGGCAAAAAGAAGAGACAATATTCAATGGGAAAAAAAATTTCTTCTTCTTTCTTTCTTTGACTCTACATGTTATTTAGGGTCCTAGCCTGCCATACTACTCTCTACATGCTATTTAGGGCCCTAGCCTGCCATAATACTCTTCTATTCACTTTTCCTGAATGAAAACTGTTCAATGAATAAAAATGATTGTCTCTGACACAACTGCAGCAAATACTTGAAGAAGAATTGTTGCAGTCACACTGTTACAGAAACACTTTCATGATGTTGGATTAGAAAATGATGTATACTTTGGATGATATCACCACATTCTAGATACAATATTGAAACATGTCATGAATGATCATTTTAGTACATCAACAACTTCACCAAACATCAGCTACTCGTTTGTTTCAACAATAGCAGAAAAGTATGGACAACTCAAAACATCATTCGAACACCCTTGCGGGGGGAGGGGGGTAGGACTGGCGCGATAGACACGTTTTAGTGTGATGGATAGAACATAGTTTTGGGTCCATACCCCGCACTTGCCACTGGCCCCCTGAGCCCCACTAAAGCCGCCGCTGAGACGCTTTCATTCTTTAAATGTTCACACCTTTGACTAATATCCTTGCACTTGCCCTTATAAAATGCTGAACATCGTGATTCTAAAAAAAATAAAATAAATACACGAGTGTATTAACGAGTGTGTGCGTGCGCGCGCGTGTGTGTGTGTGTGTGTGGTGTGTATGTATGTGTGTGGTTTGTATGTATATGCGTGTTTATTTTTATTTACAAACCTGTAGTTTAAGTTGCGATTTTAAGCATGACTGCTGTTTTTTTATTTATTTATTTTTTTACTGCTAAATGTCTTCAATACCCAAAAACAACCAATTAGTGAGTTTCTACTTATTTAAAAAAAAAACCAAACTAGCCCATTTAGTTACATCTTCCAAGGATAAATGATCTGAAGGCCTAAAATTAGATCAACCTTAGTCTTAAGCTTTTTTAAATGTGGCATAAGTTACTTGTTTGTGTGATCAGAGAATCTATATACACAAAACACAACTTCGAGAACGCAGGACTATTTATAGATTGTGGAATTCCCGATCACAGACGACACCAGCGGAAAATGAGTGGGGGGGGGGGGTGAGAAAAAAAAAAACACTATAGCGTGTTGTCTAAAGTGGGTCAAGATGGATCACAGCAAGCGTGTTGTTTAGAGAACTCATTCGAGGTTGAAGTGTTGACAAAAAAGGCAGTAATTATTACATCAACCTGCAATTTAGACTATTTATAGAACAGCAAGCGCGTTGTTTTTCTGATTTCTTTTCAAAACCAGATTATTTTAATTACTTATATGATGAGTGAATGCTGTGCATAAAATAACATTAGAATGTCAAATGATTATTGTAAATAAAAAACCACATTTAATAATACAATTATGTGTGAAGAAAACAGTAATATTGAACTATTTCCAATGTGAGAAATTAAAAAAAAAATTGTGTTTTAATATATATTACAAACAAATGGTAACTGCACGCATTACACAACATCTATCTTTGCCGAATAGTGTAGGCACTGTAGGATGAAGGTTATACTAAAGGAAACTTAAGCTGGGCTGAGCATGTCTAAAAAAAATAACACTATAGTGTGCTGAGGGAAGGGGTAGATTGAGGCAGACACAAAGGGAATTGTTGCAAACCAAAAAAAAATAGCAATGCAAATCCCCCCCTCCCGAAATATATTTGTTAGAAACTGAATGAACAAAATAAACAATAAAATAAAAAAAAAACAAGTTGCTGGAAGGTACCAGATAGTGACCATAAAGTCTGCACATGATAGGTCAAAGTTCAACTTTGCATAACATGTATATACAGAAAACATACTTCGCTTTGTCATTGTGTCCGTATCAAAGATTGTGTCAGTATCTTTCCCCCTTTCTTTGCGGGCTATGTTACGACGCGGGAAGACTAGTTAATTATAATGCGCGAATTAATTTTAACAGATTTCTTCATACACTTTTAAAGCTATCCTCAAATCAAAGCGAAGCGTTCCGCTGCGCTATTTCTCACGTGAGATTTTTCAAAGCGCGAAAAACCCTCGCTACACCTAGGCGAAGCGAACGTGGGCGTCAGCCGACCGGATATAATGATTTTTAAAATTTTTTTTTTGTTTATTTGAAGACGTCGGCAGACATTTTCTTCTTATGATATATTTTCTACAGTTATTGTATTTTACAAGTAAAAAGTTAAAAAAATACTTACTTTTTGGTATAATCTGATATAATTCAAGTTGATATATATAAATGTAAGTCTTATTTGTTAATTTCAAGACATTTATATCAATTTTAACCATGATTTTCATTTGAGTCGATGTTTCTAGGCAGCCATTTTGGATTGTTTACACCCTCGAAACGCGAAAAAACACTGAAAGAAGCGATGCCGCGAAATTTCTCTGCACCGCCGCGGAAATTCTACGCGGTTTGAGCATCTCCATATAAATACATTGCCGCGAAAGAGGGGCGAATTTCGCGAGCTACCTAGATACGCGAAATTCGCTTTGGTTAGAGGATAGCTTAAAGCTGACTGGTTTTTCCTTTACCATTTGCCAATTTAGATTTTTTACACGTCTAAGAACGATAAACCTTGAGAAAAAAAAAGTGACATCCACTTAGACGAGTTTTTCCCCTTATAGTATCAAGATTTTTTTCTTTTTCAGTGTATGAAAGGTTGATAAATACCCTATGTGAAATAAATGTACTATTAGACAGTTTCATAGCGACAGTGCTAATGAAATACACATTTTTACAGTTATGAAATATTTATAGCTAGCGTGTTGACAATCAGAGAGTATGGTAATAGCCTACAAGTTGATTTCTTTGTTTCCACCCTATTGAAACTGTTCTACAATGTGTTATATTATTATTATTTTTGTATTGAAATCAGCTTGTGAGTCCGGCACCTGGGGACCAAACTGCTCACTTACCTGTGAACCTGGATGCCACAGGGAGACAGGACAGTGTGACCGTGGGTGCGGGATATGCTGCGCCCCACCCAACTGTACCCAAGGTAAACTGGCAATGAAAAAAAAATATATATATAACGGTTTTAATAAAAATATATATCTGTCAGTTAAGCTAGGTGGGGCTCTTTTATCCTCTTGACGCCCAGATAAGTAAAAAAAAAGTAAAGTTTCCTTTCTTGGCCCTAACGGGCCAAATGGGGCAGATAAAGTGTAGAATCCATCTGTTTCCATAACCTCGGCATATGAAGGGATTGTGTGGTTAGCACAACGCCCAGCCGCCTTTACTACTCCAACTTAAGTCATTTAAAGCTGGGATGGACTTGTGGGACAACTTTGAAACACATTTCACCTGGAAAAATTCCCATGGTCCTCACCGAGGGTCGAACCCATGACTCTCAGGTTGACAGTCGAGTATCTACACCACTCGGCCATCCGTCCCACTGACGCCCTGATAGGACCAAGAATTAAACATTTTATCCTAGCCAGGGGGCGGACGTATGTCAGTTGAGGCCCCGGACGCAGAAGAAAATGTTGGGCCCTTTGGAAGAAGAGCTCTGTGGGGCGGCGGCGAGGAATTAATACTCTGGGGCCCGGAGCAAAGCGCCCGCTGAGCCCGTCCTTAAATCCGTCTCTGATCCTAACATGTACTTTACTGACAGCCTTGGTAAGAGCTTCTAGCCTCTGCGCCAGCCTAACCAATAACCTGAGCATAATAAGATCAGCTTTAATTTGAACATGTATTAGTCCACATGACTAGCGCACTATAAGTTGTGTGAGATTCTATATTATATGCAATGGCGCAACCAGGGGGCCAAATCATCAATACATAATTAATGTTATAAAGTTACAAAAGAGACTGTCCAATTGTCTTTTTTCATAATGTGAGCCCCCCCTCCCCCCCCCCCCCAGCATTCTTTGCTGGTTGCGCCACTGATTATATGTTATTTAAACAGTGGACAGTTCGGCTGCAGTCTTATATGGGTTGTTACATAACTGATCTAACAGTGTGGTCCAGTCTGATCAATTGTAAATGGCAGTATTCTATTGTCTCATTCAGGTCAGGTCGTGAGAAAATGTGTGCCCCCCCTCCCTAATTAGCAACAATTTCATTCCAGCCCTGGATAATATGTACATGTCTATAATAGTAAATATATGTCTGTCTCTCTAATTGTCTGTCTGTCCGTTCCAAGTATGAGGCTATAAAAAAAACCTGCCCTTGTGTTCATCTTGGATCTTATATATTGGGCCATTAAACTGTTCTTCTATATTTAAGTGAATTGTTCAAGTGATATTTTTTTTTCAAATCGATTGTATGAAGTGACTGACAGATTAATTTTGTTTCAAAGATACATGAGTATCGGTGTGCAGAGTTTTACAGTACTGGTTAGGTAGTCGAGTAGGTAGTAGATAGTCATTTAGTTAAAGGGTTGAATAGTTAGATAGGTGCTAGGTAGACTTGGTAAGTTAAAACATCTCTACTTGTGTGCACAATCATCGATAATTGATGCTTGTTTAACTTTTCACTGCTACATCTTTAATGCAGCGTACGTCTTTCTTAAACTAAATGGTATCCTGTCGAAATAGAAATGAGCTATACCGTTACGAGTGTGGGACAGATGGTCGAGCGGTAAAGCGCTCGACCTGAGGGTAACAGGTTCGATCTCCGGTGAGGACCAATGGATTTTTCAGGTCATGGTTAAGGTCCCCGCTATATCTGCCGTGGTGCCTTCATGGCCATTGCAATATCGGCTACGTGGGTGGAAAGGTGGGGGGGGGGGAGAGAATTGAAAGAAAGGCATTGCAAAAACCGTCCTATTAGTGGTCTAGAGGACCCAAGAGATTTCATCCTTACTTCGACTTCACACACTGTTACAAGTATCTAGTACTAAATGTGATTCATGGCACTATGCATTTAAGGCAGTAATAACGACCACATACTAAACCAGAATTTCACACACAATAGCAACAAAAACACACACACACAAAGTTTCATAATTTTATACTCATAAACCATAAATTACTAGTCTAGCCATTTATCTTGAGTAACATGTAAGCGTCGTCGAGGGGGAAAAATGTAATATGTAATGAATGTAATTACTTTGATCCTACATATTAAATGATCAGGGACGGCTGGTCGTGTGGTAAAGATTCCACTGTCGATCTGAGGGTCTTGGGGGGGGGGGGGGGGATCGAAACCCGGTGATGACCTATCGGTATTACAGGTCATTGTAAAAGATCCCGCTTTAACTCCCTTCAAGGCCATTGCAGTATCGGCTATGGTGGGGGTGGTGGGTTGGGGGGTAAAAGATGGGTACCCTTAAAAAAAAAACAGTTCCATTAGGGGTTTGTAGGATTGAAGAGATTTAATCTCATTCTTAACAAGGAATTTACACACAAATACATACACACCACACACGCGCATACTACATACGAACTACACACACACACACATACGTACACAATACACACACTTACACACACATACACACTTACATACACAACACATAAACACATACATACAAACCACACACTTACAAACACAACACACAAACAAACACATACATAAACGCACACATACACCACACACACACACACACACACACATACACTTTAGACGGCACGTGTCCGCACCGGTTCCTTTATTTTAGCTAAACACCCATCTCTCAAATGTTTTTGGGGGACTGAAACTCTGTCTTTTACCGGGCAACGCCGGGTACACTAGTAGTATAAGCTAGAATATATTACCAGGGCGTAATAGCATGGATCTGTTTAAGTCATATTTTCTTTTTTTTTTGTGTGTGTTTCAGCCCCAATCCGAGATGTGGTTAGCGTTGGTCAAAGTCACCACCAGGTATCACCTACATGCCTCGGTGCCCTGGGCATTCTTGCATCAGCTGCTTTTTTGGTCATCGTCGTACTCCTTGCTTGTATCGTGGCCCTGTTGAGGGGCAGACAGATGCGGTCCTTTTCTTGGGTCACTACCAGTCGCAACTCCGAGGCTGACAACGAGGTCGATCTCATTCAATTCTCCGACAGGTGGTCCAAAACTGGCAGAAACTGCGATTGTCTGACGCCGAAACTAAAACAAATATCCCATCCCTGAGGATTCCTACCCCCTCCACCCCAAACCACGACAAAGCGTGTTTTGAGTCACACGATGATGATGTATGTATGCGTTGTCCAGAACTGACTAAAGGTAAAGATGGGCCGTCGTCTAGGGCCTTAATGCCAAAAGGGGCCCTTTCTGCTGCCTTGCGTAAGTCCCCCCAACCCCCCTCCCCCCTAACATCTTTAAAAAGCCTCTGCCTAGTGGCCCCGAATATTCATGAACAGATCTGATTGTGCATATTTTAATATACATGCATATGTTTACAGAATATATATATATATATATATATATATATATATATATGTGTGTGTGTGTGTGTGTGTGTGAGTGTGTGTGTGTGTGTGTTGTGTGTGTGTGTGTTTTATTATACAAAAAAGCACGGTTTCTAAGTCGCATGCAATTTATTTTTTTTTTTACATATTTTTGTATATTATTAAACATCTTTGATATGTATTCACATCTGCGACAGATTTATTAAAAGGGTGTGCTTTATGTACATTCTATTGAATATATTCATGGGTCATGTTGGTTTCCTGATTTAAAAAACTGCTGAGAAAGAAATGTCTGCATTATTTCATTCGTCATTTTTTTTCACTCTGACTACGTCTATTTATTTATTTTTTTTTAACATGAAAGATCTAATTATAGCTTTATACTTACTCAGATTTATAAACTGTAAACGTTTATTTATATTTTCATGGAGAAAAATTGACTCTTACTAGGAGTATGACTTAATAAGTATGACCGTTGGTAGTGGCGTAGCTAAGGGGGGCGAGGGGGGCGGACCGCCCCGGGTGACAGCATATGGAGGGTGACACTACTCACCTCCAACAAAATTTTCAGCCAGGCTAAGGTGCGAAAATAGTCTGAAAATAGAATTGTTATAAAAACCTAACCAACACAGGAAATGTGAGCGGACGCGTATACAGATCACACGTCAACCGTAATTAGATATGTACACATCAGCGGTGATACAGTTGAAGTCATTCCTTGGATTGTTTCCTCTGAAAGGTAAAACAGCTACTGCATTGACTGGAGATATCCTCGAGAAACTAGAAAACGAAGGACTGGATATTCAGTTATGTTGCGGTCAAGGGCACGATAATGCAGCAAGCATGGCTGGAATCCACGGTGGTGTGCAACAAAAGATCAAAGACACTAATCCGAAGGCAATTTTTTTACCTTGTTAGAATCATTCATTGAACCTTTGTGGCAAACATTCGTTTGCTGGCAATCCGTCTTGTGTAACGTTTTTTTGGAAGTCTTGAGGCGCTGTACACATTTTTTGCTCTGTCGACCGATCGTTTGGGATGTACTAGAGAAATACACAGGTCTAACAGTGAAGAGACTGTCCACAACTCGGTGGATTGTCATTGCAGCAGGAGACCAAGAGAACAATGTTAGATTTTCTGGACCGTTTTCATATGAATGACATTTTGCTGACTTTTTCTGCCGTTCAGCCAGACCATATTATTTGTGCCAACGACGAAGAAATACAGTTGTCTGTTACCAAGCTCACAACCGTGTATGATGAGCTGTCTGAAAAACACCTTTGTCTAGAAATTCCACGTTTAAGGCAACACATGCAAGCAGCCGAAATAAACTTGGAGGAAGCCAAGCATTGGATTGTACTGCAACTCCTATGGTTTATCATCAAGTGGGACTTTTTTGAATCGTTGCCATATCTTACCCTGACTCTAAGATTATTTCTAACAATATGTGTTTCTGTGGCATCGTGTGAAAGAAGTTTCTCCAAAATGAAACTTATAGAGCATTAACTCCGGTCAACCATGAGCCGAGGTTATGAGATTGTCGGATCTGGCTGTTCTGTCCATTGAACGCGAGCTTACAAGACAAATAGATTTTGACGATGTCATTGACCTGTTTGCCACAATAAAAACAAGAAGACATTCCTTCTAGGACTATAGTGTCAAATTACATTCTTTTGGGCTATGCAGTGTAGTGTTTGGCATTTAGATGTTCTGAAAGTGAACAGTTGCATTTTAAAAATCTTTGGATTTGAACTATTTGTTGTGTGGTATTGGATTTGGATTTGTCTTGGATCATACTTGTAAGCAGTAACGTAACGGTCAGTAGAGTAAAGTAGAGCCTAGAGGTAGAGTATTTATGAAAATTTAGCTACACCTAACCATTCAGCAAAGGGTCGTGTGGGGTCACTGGGGTGAAAGGACCGCCCCGGGTGACGTTTACTCTAGCTACGCCACTGACAGTTGACCTGAAAACAAATAGATTTTTATTACCACATTCAAATATATATATATTAGGGGTATGACTAAAATATAACCATAGTTCCCCATATCATATTTGGTGGAGCTTTGTATCACAAATAAAGAAAATATAGGTTATTTTTTTTTTTTGCATAAAAAAAGTTCACCCTCCAATCGACACAAATATTTTATAACATACAAATGTTCAAATATTTCAATAAAGGTTTCACTATTACAAATAAAAGTAACATAAGTATAATAATGATAATTGTTACAATGTTACAATGTACATTTCTATTGTGCATTAGTAGAAGAAATTTAATGTTCAATTTTTCAATGGATTAGCAAGTGGAAGTAAATCTTGTATCACTTTAATTGCACGCTCTGCACAGATATTAGAACGCTTCGTTGGTATAGAAGTTGGATCTGTGGACCATAATGTCTTTAATGACTTCAAAGTCTTTCTATGCTGCTTACAAGCTTATGATTAATTACCAAAGTCAGCAGTATTGAAACACTGGGCAGTGAACCAGATGTCAGCCCACGTACCACTGATGAAATCACATGAAATCACATCAGAACGAATGATGACAAACAATAAATTGCCCTTGAGTTCCATCTCTCATTACTGATTTTTGGAAGTGATTGAAAATTTACTTTTGGTAAAATTCCTTTAGTTTTGAAAATCCTGTAGCATTATGTTAAAGCCATGTCATCTCGCCAGCACTCTTGTTCTGATTTCTTCAGTTGTGCTCCAGCATTATCAAATGATGTTTTGTGTTGTTAATACTTTTCTGCTATTGTTTAAACAAATGAGTAGCTTATGTTTGGTGAAGTTGTTGATGTACTAAAATGGTCATGATGCAGTTGTGTCAGAGACAATCATTTTTATTCATTGAGCGGTTTTCATTCGGGAAAAGTGAACAGAAGAGTAGTATGGCAGGCTAGGGCCCTAAATAACATGTAGAGCCAAAGAAAGAAGAAGAAATTTTTTTTCCCATTGAATATTGTCTCTTCTTTTGCATTTGCCAGCTGAAGAACAGCGAGTCTGAATTCCCTTTATTCATTTTTTTATAACAACAACCTCATATGATTTATTTTATATGGTTTTTCCATCAAATCATAGTTTCCAGGACTTCTATTATGTCTTTCAAACTTCTTAACAACCTTGTACGAATATGTCTTTTTTTGCATTTTACATCAGAAGCAATTGTTTTATATCTGTTCAGGATGTGTAGTTCCATTGGGATTTTTCGCTTTTGATCAAGACAGTTGATTAAGGGAACACATTTATAAAAAATTAACAAAAACTATGTCAAAACTACGCGCCTATTTAATTTGGTAAATAATATGGGAACCCTGTTATTATTTGTGTAGTTTTATTTCGTTCTTGGTTTTTAAACCATTAATATGACCATGTGTGACTATGAATAAATTATAGAGCTAAAAAAAAATGTATTAATTTTTAAGATGAATCACTGAGTGTTATGATCTACCGTTTGAGGGGACGGATGGTCGTGCGGTAAAGCGCTCGACTGTCGACCTGAAGGTACCTGGTTCGATCTCCGGTGAGGACCAAGGAAAATTTTCAGGTCATGGCTCAAGTTCCCGATATATCTCCCGTTGTGTCTCCATGGCCATTGCACTATCGGCTATGGTGGGGGTGAAAGAAGGAGGTGATTTCTATAAAATCTAATGTTTTGAAGGCCCCGATAGATACTTTTGCCTAGTCCCCCCCCCACACCGCCATTGATCTTGACCATCTCTCAACTATTGATCTTGACATGTCACCGCCATTGATCTTGACCATCTCTCCACTATTGATCTTGACATGTCACCGCCATTGATCTTGACCATCTCTCCACCATTGATCTTGACCATCTCACGACCATTCATCTTGACCATCTCTCCACCATTGATCTTGACCATCTCACGACCATTCATCTTGACCATCTCACGACCATTCATCTTGACCATCTCACGACCATTGATCTTGACCATTATTTCTAAGAAAAAACCAACAAAGCTCTAACTCCCCCCCCGGCCCGCCCCCCCCCAACATATTGCCCCCCACTCCCTTCCCATCTCTGTTCTTAAAATAAAGGGCGAGCACTCATTTTATTTCGTTCGGTAATAATGAAGATAAGTCCCCCTTAGCCTATCAGTTCGTCTGCAAATGAAAATGCACTGCGTAGCTAACACAACGTCAAGCCGCCTTTACTTCCCCAACTTAAGTCCGGTACCCATTTTAAAGATGGGTGAACTTGGAGGACTGAAGACCGACTTCAATCATGACCTTGGAAAATTCAATTGCTTATATTGACCTGAGAGTCTCCTATTCGATCCTCTGCTATAACCAATGACTTCTTTTTCCCAGGTCCTGGTGAAAGTTTGTTGAACGGATTCCACACAGCTTTAAAGGGGTGCCAGACAAAGTTGTGGAAGTAACGGCTACTGATCATTGTGCCAATCACACAATCCGATTTTTGTGGGTGTACATACAGAAATATATCAGTTCTACGTTTTATCTGCCCCGATGGCCCTTGGGAGCTATGGAAACTTATTACCTTCAAATGTTAACATATTAAAATATCATATTATCATGATAAAATATCATATTATCATATTAAAATATCATATTAGCATATTAAAATATCATATTATCATATTAAAATATCATATTATTGTATTTTCATTTACGCCATTAAATTGCAGGTCTAAACAATGGTCTCCAATGTTTATAAACATAGTTGTTAAGTGTAGTCCGAAAGTGTTACAACCTAGACTTATCGATCAACCCATAACCTATAAAAATCGATCATAACCTTTGGTAAAATGAGATTAGTGTGTCCCACAACTACCTGAAGCCTTTTCTATTCGGGCTGCCAGCTTTCTCTCCAAATTACAATCCGGATATCTCGGTGTATTTTATAAAGTTTATATAACTCTATGGAAAACAAAACAACTAGATCTATAAGCAATGACAGTTTCCTACTAATAAAGTGCTATTCTTGGCGTGCGTGCGCGCAGAATGGGAACGCCGTCGCTATAAATATTCTGCACTTGGGATATCCTCTATGACGTCATTTCGGGGTGAATCCATGATACAGAAGTCGGCCGCGCAATAGACGTGACAGAACAAAATGGCGGTGTTTTATTATAATATAGTAGGATTTAAAATCATGTTAATAGTTCCTTTCAAAGAAGACAGTAAGACAAAATTTGCGCACAAAAAATTTTCAGTGGATCAATTACGAAAATGCTGAAACGTATTGGACGCACGCCAAGAATAATACTTTATTTGTAGAATATATATATATATATATATATATAGCCACCACAGTAACCAGCACGAGATGACAGCGATACGATATTCCCCCCCTCCCCCTCCCCCCCTCCCCCCCACCTAATTTTTAACTAAAACAGGTCATATCTACACAACAGATAGACTCCCAGGACACACAACATATACATACATGTCCGCAACATCCAATATGTTGACGTTAAATTCTCTGGTCTACATATGATTTATTTTTTTTTTTTTTTGTTCTTCTGGCCGTGTTACTCTGACCTGCTTGACTTAGGTGCGAAGATCAGAATCACGAATGTTCGCATCAGAGTAACGAATATTCGCATCAGAATCACTAAAATTATGAATTATTATGTGTGTATATTATCACTGAATACTTGGAGAAAGGTTACAACAATGACTGTGATGGTGGATAATAAATAAATGCGGTTGTTTTATTGGTTTAGTAATGTACAGAGAGCATGGGTGGGCAATTTTTATTGCATCGCGGCCCACATACATTTTTTTGATGAATTGAATGACAGGCCAGAACAAGATCAGATGAATGAAGCTAATATATATATATATATATATATATATATATATATATATATATATATATATATATATAGACCTTTTAGCTGTACTATAAGTTAAGTATGCGGGCCGGACCAAACAGCCGAATGAGCCCACGGGCCGTGGTTGGTCCGTCTTATCAGGAGTGTATACAAATCTAAATGCAGTCTTTCATGAAATATGGTACTTTTACCTAGGACCTTCTAGGATCCCTGAAACTATCTGCCTACGGCCCTGAAATAACAAAGAAAGGCTCTTGAATCCATTGAATATAGCATCTGCACCTAAGCGAAGGGCGGGGAGTCGACCAGAGGGAGGGAGGGGTCATTGTGACTACTAGGGCAGGGGTTAATGTGACTGCTAGGGCAGGGGTTAATGTGACTGCTAGGACAGGGGTTAATATGACTGCTAGGACAGGGGTTAATGTGACTGCTAGGGCAGGGGTTAATGTGACTGCTAGGACAGGGGTTAATGTGACTGCTAGGGCAGGGGTTAATGTGACTGCTAGGGCAGGGGTTAATGTGACTGCTAGGACAGGGGTTAATGTGACTGCTAGGGCAGGGGTTAATGTGACTGCTAGGGCAGGGGTTAATGTGACTGCTAGGGCAGGGGTTAATGTGACTGCTAGGGCAGGGGTTAATGTGACTGCTAGGGCAGGGGTTAATGTGACTGCTAGGGCAGGGGTTAATGTGACTGCTAGGGCAGGGGTTAATGTGACTGCTAGGGCAGGGGTTAATGTGACTGCTAGGGCAGGGGTCATTGTGACTGCTAGGGCAGGGGTTAATGTGACTGCTAGGGCAGGGGTTAATGTGACTGCTAGGGCAGGGGTTAATGTGACTGCTAGGGCAGGGGTTAATGTGACTGCTAGGGCAGGGGTCATTGTGACTGCTAGGGCAGGGGTCATTGTGACTGCTAGGGCAGGGGTCATTGTGACTGCTAGGGCAGGGGTCATTGTGACTGCTAGGGCAGGGGTTAATGTGACTGCTAGGGCAGGGGTCATTGTGACTGCTAGGGCAGGGGTCATTGTGACTGCTAGGGCAGGAGTTAATGTGACTGCTAGGGCAGGGGTCATTGTGACTGCTAGGGCAGGGGTCATTGTGACTGCTAGGGCAGGGGTCATTGTGACTGCTAGGGCAGGGGTCATTGTGACTGCTAGGGCAGGGGTCATTGTGACTGCTAGGACAGGGGTCATTGTGACTGCTAGGACAGGGGTCATTGTGACTGCTAGGTCAGGGGTCATTGTGACTGCTAGGACAGGGGTCATTGTGACTGCTAGGGCAGGGGTCATTGTGACTGCTAGAACATTCACATATTACAAAAAGCAAACAGAAAAAAAAAAAGAAATAATAATTATTATAATTAATCAAGCATTTACCCTCTAACCCCTCCCCCTCCCCAATTATATTTTTATGTGGCACATTCAGGGCCCAACACTCCCCCCCCACCCCATTTATTTAGCAGAATCTTCTTTCGCACTTATAAAAAAAAAATATTGCACGCACTTCTAAAAACTAATATTGTAGTACGGTTTATATTCAATTCACATTGCTTTACGCGTTTTACATAGTAGACGTGAACTTTCTACCCCCACCCTCCATAAAACATGAATTATAACCACCACCCTCCCACACACCCCCACCCTCCCACACACCCCACCACCACCACCTCCTCGGTCTTCATTTTACCGTTTTATAATATTATGATAAGCCCCATATTAAAATATCATGAACTGGATACAAAACATGGATACCCCCACCCCCAGGGGGTTCCTCTGACTTTGTGTGTCATGAAAAGCCTCAAAGGCTCAATACAACATTTTTCTTAATAACAAGTTAGAAAGGCATTGGACCGTGGACGAAGCACACAAGTTTAATCTGTTTGAGGCACATGTAGTTATAGCATTAACACACATCTTGGCCCTGACCAAATAGCAGACGTGGATCTCTGTCAGGTAGAATAAAGTTAGTGGGAAGGAATTATTCGGGTCATGGGAATGGCAATGGGATTTTTTTTTTAAAAAACCTGATTATTCAGCTAATAAAAAAAACCAAGATCTGAGGGGGAAAAAAACAAGGTTATTTTTAATATATTAGCACATCGATACCTGGAACGCTCTTAAACTTGAACAACTTGTATAAACAATTTGGTACAAATTTTGCCACATAATCCAAACATGCTTGGAAATTTGATCATTTGATCACATTGGTGTAGTTTACATGTAAATAATTGATGTTTATCTTTTAATCAAAAGAGTTTCCCGATGAATTATCTTTGAGTGGTTCCAGAAATGATTCTTAATTCATTTTTAATCTTTAACTAGAAAAAAAAACAAGTAAAGTTAAAAAAAAAAAAAAGATATTCTACAGTTTTTGAAATAGAAACCAAGAAACCTAAGATGGGTTTACAAAAAACCAAGACGTTTAAAGAAAACCCTAGTTTAGGCATAGTATGGGGTTGAAAGTAGGTCAAGACGTTTCGTACACAGCGATTATACTTTACCAGTCGGACCGGCCGGGTTAGAAGTGTCGGGGGCCAGTTGGTCTAACGGTATAGATCACAGCGGAACGGGTGGAAGGCAAGTTGTCTTGGTGGAGATATTACAGACCTGGTGTTTGTACTTTTTTTGGATCGCGTGTGCTTTGTGGGGTCGGTTGACTTAACAGTCAGGTAAGAATCCTAAGTTAAGTTGATTTTTGTTGTTGTTGTTGTTGTTATTAAGCTCAATGCGTCGATTTTTAATCAAGTTGAGTTGTACGCCATGTTATAAACGAAAAGTTCAAGTGTCAATAATTTGTGTTTGCGGTCGCGTGTCACAGATTGTCTTAGTTTTTATATGTGTGAATTGAATCCCTCGTGAATCCGTGACAAGTTCAAGCACATCGGCATATGTGATTTTTTTTTAAAATTAAATCCCAAGATGAGGCTAATTAAAAACAATGATCTTAACGAAAAAATTCATGATTGTAAAACAACACTATCTCGAAATCTGAACGCATTAATAGTTGAACACTTTGTAATGCGAATCAAAATACAATGTACATACTTTGGTCTGAACATGGTATACAACTCGAATGTGGACCAAAGTGCTCCTCTGCGAACAGAGTTTAAGAGCGGAGCGAACTTTGGCATGGTATTGAAGTAATGATTATAACCAAAGTTGTTACCAAATAACGACTAACTATCAAAGTAAACACCAAGTCTCAAAACTGAGAATATTTTTACAACGAGCCATTGCAAATGAAATATATATTATAATTGATATCAAATTTATATTTTAAAAAGTATTTTAAAAAAAGTAAACTGTGTCAGGTTTTGTAATTTATTTTTAAATATTTTCAGCAGGATTAGAATAGTTTGTTTATTGTTTTTTTCTATGCAGGTACACACTTCCACCTCAACAACGAAGGCTTGGGTTCAAATCTTTCCGATAGACATCGACGAGTGATCAATCTTCAGCATGTCAGATTTTTTTGTAAGTCAACTTCGATCGATTATAAATCTTTTACATTATTTTTGATCGATGTATCTATTTATTTGATTTCATAGGCATCTTTGGATGGGTACCTGACTTTATTTTGGGGGAGTAAACCACACAACCCCTTCATATGCCGAGGTTATAGAAACAGATGAATTCTACACTTCATCTACCCCCCGATGGCCCTTTAGGGTTAAGGGAACTTTACTGACTTGATCGATTATAACGCTTGTACATCTTATTGATTTGATTGTATAGATAAGTTGGCTAGTATGACGTATATTGGTTTGTAGGTAGGTTGATCGATATGAAGAAAAAGAGGTAATATGAATGTAATATGGGTAGATATGGTGGATAAATGGATTGGTCTTTTGATGGATGGATGCATGGACTGCCGGAGACAGACAGAGACAGACAAATAGGTGTTACATTGTTTTTAGGATTTGTGGGCAGGCTCGCAAAATATGTCATAATAACTGTTTAGACTCGCCAAATATGTCATAATAACTGTTTAGACTCGCCAAATATGTCGTAATAACTGTTTAGACTCGCCAAATATGTCATAATAACTGTTTAGACTCGCCAAATATGTCATAATAACTGTTTAGACTCGCCAAATATGTCATAATAACTGTTTAGACTCGCCAAATATGTCATAATAACTGTTTAGACTCGCCAAATATGTCATAATAACTGTTTAGACTCGCCAAATATGTCATAATAACTGTTTAGACTCGCCAAATATGTAACGTTATATTCTTCAATACTAATATAAAAGAACAAACTCTGTGCAATACACTCCATAAAACTACTTTAATAAAACTTAACTTATTGAGACACCTTCTAGCTATCAACAGGTCTACTATAGCGAATTACTCACTTCTAACTACCTATATCTACTATAGTGAACTACTTCTAACTACCTATATCTACCATAGTGAACTACTTCTAACTACCTATATCTACTATAGTGAACTACTTCTAACTACCTATATCTACTATAGTGTATTACTTCTAACTACCATCAGGTCTACTAAAGTGAACTACTTCTAACTACCAACAGGTCTACTATAGTGAACTACTTCTAACTACCTATATCTACTATAGTGTATTACTTCTAACTACCAACAGATCTACCAAAGTGAACTACTTCTAACTACCTATATCTACTATAGTGTATTACTTCTAACTACCAACAGATCTACCATAGTGAACTACTTCTAACTACCTATATCTACTCTAAGACCGAAGCATGTCTGGGCTGTATTACTGAATCTTTTCTCTCTAGTTACTGTTGTTTTTTTTTTCTAACTTAACTTAATATGGTAACACAAAGGTTGGGATGGGGGTGGGGGTATGTGGGGGGTGGTGGGGGAAAGCTTGCTATCACGCAGACATATCTTAAAGTAGGTACTTGGCTTGACACCCGGGCTTGAACTTGGGTTACAGGTCGACCATGAAGGGTCTCTACCTGGGTGGAGGGGGGTGGGGAAGAGAGATGAATGTTTCACCTAAGGATGTAGAGACGGGGGGGAGGGGTGTAAAGACTAACCACTCAGTCAGTAACTAAGTATATTGTGTGGGTATTTATAAGAGGGGTGGGTGGTTGGAGAGATGGATGGAAAGACAGAGACAGACGTTGGACAGATTGGTAGGTAAACATTTTGACGCATTATACACAAATAACTTTTATTACCGAACACTCAAAACTAATACGTACAAACACTCAAAACTAATACTCACAAACACTCAAAAGTAATACTTACAAAAACTCAAAGCTAATACTTACAAACACTCAAAACTAATACCTACAAACACTGAAAACTATTACTTACAAACACTCAAAACTAATACCTACAAACACTGAAAACTAATACCTACAAACACTGAAAACAAATACTTACAAACACTCAAAACAAATACTTACAAACACTCAAAACTAATACTTACAAACACTAAAAACTAATACTTACAAACACTAAAAACTAATACTTACAAACACTAAAAACTAATACTTACAAACACTAAAAACTAATACTTACATACACTGAAAACAAATACTTACAACACACTCAAAACTAATACTTACAAACGCTCAAAACTAATACTTACAAACACTCAAAACTAGTACTTATAAACACTCTAAACTAATACTTACAACACACTCAAAACTAATACATACAAACACTGAAAACTAATACTTACAAACACTCAAAACTAATACTTACAAACACTGAAAACAAATACTTACAAACATTTAAAAGTTTACAAAGCCAATATTTCACCAAACATAAAATAACAATTTTCACTTTTTTTTTTTTGGTTTTCTTTCTAAAATGTGTAATGTAAAAGAAGTGTGTGTTGGGGTGGGGGGGGGTGGGGATGGGTGGTGGATTAGAACCGAATCTCCAGTCCAGTTCCTGTTTGTTTGACCAGACGTGACCAACGGTGTCATTCATTTACCTTATGTCTATGTCAATTCATTGACTGACCTATTTATGTTTTGTTTTTTGTCCATCTCTGATGACGTCACTGTACGTGCTCACACGCTGACCAAAATGACCACGCCACAGAAATCATTCAAGTTCATCGACTCGGCCGGAGTGACGGACGCGGCCGGGAAGCCCATCAGGTATTCCAAAATGGCCAACGGGGGCCTGTACCCGCCCTTCGGCGAGGAGAACATCAAGCGCATCAAGACAACGAAACTGAGGCCGGATGACGTCATCCTGTGCGGATTTCCAAAGTCAGGTGAGGCATCTCTTTCTCTCCCCCCATCTCTCCCCCCATCTCTCTCTCCCCATATCTCTCTCTCCCCATATCTCTCTCTCCCCATATCTCTCTCTCCCCATATCTCTCTCCCCATATCTCTCTCTCCCCATATCTCTCTCTCCCCATATCTCTCTCCCCATATCTCTCTCTCCCCATATCTCTCTCTCCCCATATATCTCTCCCCATATCTCTCTCTCCCCATATCTCTCTCCCCATATATCTCTCTCCCCATATCTCTCTCTCCCCATATCTCTCTCCCCATCTCTCTCTCCCCATCTCTCTCTCTCCCCATATCTCTCTCTCCCATATCTCTCTCCCCATATCTCTCTCCCCATTATCTCTCCTCCCATAATCTCTCTCCCCATATCTCTCTCTCCCATATCTCTCTCTCTCCCCATATCTCTCTCCCCATATCTCTCTCTCCCATATCTCTCTCCTCCCCATATTTCTCTCTCCCCCATATCTCTCTCTCCCCATATCTCTCTCCCCATATCTCTCTCTCCCCCATATCTCTCTCCCCATATCTCTCTCTCCCCATATATCTCTCTCCCCATATATCTCTCTCCCCATATCTCTCTCTCCCCATATCTCTCTCTCCCCATATCTCTCTCCCCATATCTCTCTCTCCCCATATCTCTCTCTCCCCATATCTCTCTCTCCCCATATCTCTCTCCCCATATCTCTCTCTCCCCATATCTCTCTCTCCCCATATATCTCTCTCCCCATATCTCTCTCTCCCCATATCTCTCTCCACATATATCTCTCTCCTCATATCTCTCTCTCCCCATATCTCTCTCTCCCCATATCTCTCTCCCCATATCTCTCTCCCCATATCTCTCTCCCCCCATATTTCTCTCTCCCCATATCTCTCTCTCCCCATATCTCTCTCCCCATATCTCTCTCTCCCCATATTTCTCTCTCCCCATATCTCTCTCTCCCCATATCTCTCTCTCTTTTTTTTTTTAACACGGGTGTAAAGTATAACAGGATAGTGTCCTATTCAAATTACTTTGATACAAGTACATCAACTTCATGTTTTCAAGGTAAATGATCTGTGTTAGCCAATGTGTTACAATATTTTACTATGACTAGGTCAGATCATTGTTGTTTAGTTTTGTTTTTTTTTTTTTTTTGTTTGTTTCATAAGAATCATATATAACAATACTCATTTCCAGTTTGCGTTAAATCGAAAGTAAAGAATTAATACAACAGTATTCCAGTTTAAAATACAACCATGAAAAAAAAAATCTGATGTGCCCGAAACCAAAAAATAACCTCGCCTGCCGATCAAGCCTAAGGGGATATAACTCTATGCAAAGATTTTGCAGGGTACAGCTAGTTAATAATATTTACTATTTTTATTTTATTATTATTTTTAACCAAAGGCTGCCATTGGACGTGGGAAATATTAAACATGATCATAAAGGGGAAGGGAGAGTACTCGAAACTCGGCAAATCGGAAGGATTTCTAGAGGTTTCTCCCCCTGAAATGTTGGAAGCGTATCAATCGCCAAGGATACTGAACACACACGCCCCATTTCATGAGCTGCCAAAGGAGGTCAGTTGTCCTGTTATATCTCTAGATTGATTTACTGAACGGTTTAAAGGGTGATTTTATTCGATTAATTTGATTGAGACATTGATTTAGAGCACTATACGTAGTTAAGATATGGATGTGATTGTTCAGTTGTTTAATAATTTCTGTTCTCCTCTCAGGTGAAAACGTTAAACATCAAACTCATTCTGACAGTAAGAAATCCTAAAGACACGGCCGTATCTATGTACAATCATCTGAAAAATCTGGTTTTTATGTACGACTATGACGGCAAGTTTGAAGACTGGTTGCCTAATTGGTTTCAAGGGAAAAGTAAGTTTGGCTTCACTGTGCAGAGGGGGGGGCAACATCAGCCAGGGTTATAAATGAGCGTATGATGATGACACGTGATTAGATGAAGAAGCCATCTTTCTTCGTGGTATTAGCTAATTTCAGCTAGAGAGATATTTCCATATTTTGAGAATCACTGGATTATGCAGATGAGGGAGGGCTATTGGTGGGGGGGGGGGCGGAGGGTGAATTAAAAGATATTATAATACTGCCAGCGCTCTCAGGGGGGGTTGGGACATGATCTAAGACATTTTCTGAAGTTGTTTTATTTTGTTTATGAGTAATTAACACACACACACAAAAGGGCTTACAGTACTACTTTCTGATCTGTTATATAGATTAAACTACTAGAGGCTAAGAACTTTACTGTAAATTACTTCTTTAAACTAAAACAGAAACAATCACTTTTTAAAAAATCTAAAACTGGAACAGTATACTGGTAGCAAAAGATGAAAAATCGAAAGTATATACAACAGGGTCACGGGCAATGTTCCCCTCTAAGGTGTGGTATGAAGAGAGCAAGAAATTTTGTCTCTGAGCCGACATTTTTGTTTGAGGCCAAAATTTGTGAGCGATGTCGTCCGTCGGAGTGAGCGATCGTACGTGTAGTATGAGCGACGCTCTGAATTTGTGTGAGCGATCGCTCACGCGCTTAGATTAGAGGGAACATTGGACTCACGGGTTAAGCTTGCTTTAAAAAAATATCAAAAGAGGACAGATATTCTTGTTTTACTCCACCCCCTCCCCCCCCCCAAAAAAAAATGTATCACGATGTTCTATTTTGATAGTCGATTGGTCTAAATCAGTGGCGGCGAAACTTTTTTGAAGGGGCGGGGGGACTTTTTATAGGAAAGTGCCAAGACTCGAATTAAAAAATCTGAAATATTATACTATAACTTTAAATATTTGTAATCGATTTGAACATGTAACGTTCTAAACAAAAGGAGAAATAAATCATTTCTTCAAAGCTACAAATGATGATGTATTTCCCGTAGAAATATATATGAAAAAAAAATATGTCTTTATTGTTAATAAAAGCGAATATCAATAATGTTAATCTCAGCGGCGTAACCTGCGTTAATGGTGCCGGGGGGGGGGAACTTCTTAAAATTTCGCCCTATGCCTGTTACATAAAAAAAAAAAATGCTGAGATACGACAGATGCCGCCCCTGGCCTGGGGGGGGGGTAGGAGGGAGGGGGAAAAGGTAATGTGCAGGCCTTAGGTTAGATAGATGCTAATGAATCCCTTTTTTGTATTTTTTCCTATAGATGAGTCTGGACCTTACGTGGACTACCATCTCAAGTGGGACCAGGTCATCAGGGAAAATCCGGACCATCCCATCCTGGTGGTCAGCTATGAGGACATGGTGGAGGTTGGTAGATGTGGCTATCTCAATAATTTTTTTTTTTTATGATTTCCCCAACAGCTGTGATGTTTCTTCTTATAAGTTTTTATTTTTTTGAAGATATGTATGTTTAAAGTATGAGAACCAAAAAGAAATTTTTTAAGGTCATGATGACACTCTCCCGTGGTGCCCCCCCCCCCACAGGGCGAACCCAACTATCGTCTGTGGTGAGGATGAAAGAACGGCACTACTGAAAATCGGCCCCCTTTTAATGACTTATGGGGGGGGTGTCTGATAGACACAGGTCTCATACTTACATGGGACTGACATCTGTCACGTGACTAGTGACTAGCGGCTCTAAATAAAAACACATTTTTTTTTAAACTGGTGAAACTGGTTTAAATGTATTTATCATTTCAGTGCTAGTCATTAATTTTGTTTTTTGGTCAAACGGTAATGTCTACATCCCCCCCCCCCCAGGATGCGCCATACAATCGTCGTCGCCCCTCTCCCGCACCCGTCCAAATGAGAAAACGGTTTGATGAAAACCACCACGACTCGTGAATGTTGTATACATTGCCCATTAGTTTGGGAAGAGGGGGCTTATTTTCATGGGGCCTTCCGCCCCCCTTCCCCGGAAGGAAAACATTTCAAATACTCATCCTCCCTTCTCTGCCTCCGCATCTGTATACACATTATTTCATCTTCTCTCCCTGCGCCTCCTTCTCCACATTATTGCATCTTTTCTCCCTGCGCCTCTTTCTCCACATTATTGCATCTTCTCTCTCTGCGCCTCTTTCTCCACATTATTTCATCTTCTCTCCCTGCGCCTCTTTCTCCACATTATTGCATCTTCTCTCCCTGCGCCTCTTTCTCCACATTATTGCATCTTCTCTCCGTGCGCCTCTTTCTCCACATTATTGCATCTTCTCTCCCTGCGCCTCTTTCTCCACATTATTGCATAAGATACAGGCATGTGATAAACTGAACGATCATTTAGTGAAATTTAATCAATCCTAGATTAACCTGAAATTCATATTACAAGCATATTATGGTATAAATGTTTTTTGTTTTTTTTTTTTTGTTCATTCAGGGTATGAAATATACATTTTTCTGTTCATTTAGGATCTGGAAGGCAGCATCCGAAATATTGCCCAGTTTTTAGGCAAGTCGATAAGCGATGAGCTGGTTTCAGACATTGCCTCAGCCGGTACATTTAAAAACATGAAAGAAAACTTTAAAAGTTTAGCTATTAAAGAAATTCTCAGAAAAGGTAACCAAATCTATGTAATATATATATATATGGGGACACTCGATTTAAATGAACAATTCAAACAAAGCAACCCAGTAACCATTAGTAATATAAAAGAAAGTTTAAAAAAAAAATTTCCCTTGGGACGTTTTTAGCTTTTAAGCAATTATCCTCAATCATAATCTCATATGTCATTCTAAAGTTAAGCTGAAATTTGACATTTAAATTTTTTATTTTTTTTAAAAAAAAAGCTATTGAAACTGTTTTAAAATAATGAATACCATCAGCTTAATTTTGTGTTTTTTACAGGTAAAGTTGGCGATTGGAAAGACTGGCTGACCGTTTCTGCCAGTGAAGAAATGGACAAGTGGCAGACACAGCTGGACAAAACTGTCTTTAAGTTTAAATATACTCTCTGACACCACTGTGGACAAGACAGTGTTTTTAAATATACTCTCTGACACTACTGTGAACAAGACAGTCTTTAAGTTTAAATATACTCTCTGACACCACTGTGGACAAGACAGTGTTTTTAATTATACTCTCTGACACTACTGTGGACAAGACAGTGTTTAAGTTTAAATATACTCTGACACTAATGTGAACAAGACAGTGTTTAAGCTCAAATATACTCTCTGACACCACTGTGGACAAGACAGTGTTTTTAAATATACTCTCTGACACCACTGTGGACAAGACAGTGTTTTTAAATATACTCTCTGACACCACTGTGGACAAGACAGTGTTTAAGTTTAAATATACTCTCTGACTCCACTGTGGACAAGATAGTGTTTAAGATCAAATATACTCTCTGACACCACTGTGGACAAGATAGTGTTTATACATATACCCTCTAACCCCATTCACAAGACAGTGTTTAAGCTCAAATATACTCTCTAACACTACCGAGAATAAGTCGGGTCATTAAGTTTGGATAAAAGTCAGGTGACTATTTCGAGACTTGTGATAGCTTGTTCGGAGCCACTGTAGTGCCTCCATGATTTGCGCACGATGGCTGCATAAATGGTTTACACTGTTGTACCATATCTGAAGAAATAGAAATTGTTTTTTTTTTTGTTTATACTATTTATAAAATGAATGTAAACAGATAAAATACAACCATGAGTATTGGGTAGAGACAGATGTATTGTTATTATTAGTAATCTTTAATCAATCTCTGTTGATGTTCATGTTTGTCTTCATTTGAACTTGTTATGAAATATAAAGGTGTTTAAAACTAAGCTGCAATCTATAGTCCAGTACTTTCAATATTTTGCACGATGTGTTTGTTTATCAATGTATTGAGGTCAGAATAGTCAAAACACTTTAGAAACCTGTTGTTGTTTGTTCAAAACTAGCTGATGCATTTATCTGTGTGGGGGTAAATGGGGCGGCATAGCTCTGCAAGACATAAGTAGGGCAGTCATTGCCCACCACAGGGCCGGCCAGAAGGGGCTAATGAAGTCGAGCCCCTCCCTCCACCCCCTCCCACTGATAAGTTTATAAACTGTACCACACGTTTTCTTGTTTGTTTGTTTTTTTTTTGGTGTTAATACGGTATAAAGTATAGCAGGGAAACCCCCGTTGAGTTAAAGATAACGTGACTGAGTCAGCATAAGAACAGCTATAATTAACGCAATGCAAACATCTAAACAGGGCTGCATTGACTCCGATCCCAGAGGCGGACTAGGGTCGGGTGAGGCCCTGGCGCAGTTTAAAAATATATCCCCCCACCAAACCGTAAAACAGAGTGACTATATAATAGAGCGCCATCAATGGCGTAGGAAGGGTGCGACAGGTTTTGCGGTCGCAATGGGCGCCGAACTAGTACAGGGCGCCGATAGAGCTCTATTAAGTGTATTTGGACTTTATTTTCGTATTTGAAGGAGGGCGCGAAAAAAAACAACTACGTATAGCTCGCGCATGGCGCCACAATGGCTAGCTGCGCCTACGGGATGTTGTGCATTTTAAGAATAACGTAAACATTGTGTACAGCAACAGAGGCAGTCACGTCGTTGAGCCTTGCTGACAGGGTATCGCGGGGCCAACACTTAACAGCCATCGGCTCCCCATATCACACTCGCCCTGGGGCGGATCTAGAAAATTTTGACCGGGGGGGGGGCAAAACTTTGACCCCCCTGGGGGTGGGGTGGCAAAACTGTTTTCATTGTTGAAAATTGGTCTTAGAACAAAAAATATTTCGATAATTTAATGATGTCTTACCTAAACTTGCCCCCCCCCAAATCCGCCCCTGCACTCGCCCAAGTCCACGTGCACTGACAAGACACCTTCTGTCGCCCGTGTGTCTTCTGTGTTGCCAGATTGCACTACTTGTCCCAGAATCGATTCTTTTTTTTTTTGCGCCACAAGGCAAAGTGTATACACCCACACCCCCCACCCTAACTTCATTTTATTCCCATGTAACACACTGACACCCATCCAAAGCCCCCGTCTACTGAAGCCCACTGATAACGCCGCCTCTAGTACAGTTCATGGTTGCCAGATGTTTTTTTTTTAACCAATACCGCCAAAAAATGCAGCCAAAGTGGGGGGGGTGGAAATGCATCAGCCAAAAACAACGCCACACCAAAAATGCACAATAAACTAAATAATAATATAATAATACCCCCCCCGGTCTACAATACAGCAGTCAAACTTTAACAGTCATGTGACACTGTGTGCCGCGGCTTTCATTGGGTAGTGACTAGGACAACTGGCCCCGGGCCTAGTAGTGATTAGGACAACTGGCCCCTGGGCCTAGTAGTGATCAGGACAACTGGCCTCTGGGCCTAGTAGAGATTAGGACAACTGGCCCCTGGGCCTAGTAGTGACTAGGACAACTGGCCCCTTGGCCTAGTAGTGACTAGGACAACTGGCTCCAGGCCTATAGAGGGCCCCGCGATATAATATTATGTTGCCCTGACTGAGACGCAATTAAACTTCATTTTGTTTTATAAAGGCAAAGTAGAATGGGAGAGAGCGGGTGGGGGGGGGGGGCGGGCAGCAGCTGTGGACCACTAAGTCAATAAAAGAACGTTACCAAATTGCAATAGGTGATCACAGTTGAACGTCAAAACGAGGCGTGCGCCTGATTCATATGTTGTAAGGACAATACGAGACGGCATACGGTCGCCCCAGGGCCCATATACTAAGTCAACCCAGAACCCAAACATTATGTCGACCAAGGGTCCATGCATCAAATCGCCCCATGGCCCATACATTAAGTCACCCCAGGGCCAATGCATGAAATCGCCCCAGGGTCCATACATTAAGTCACCCCGTTGCCCATATATCAAGTCGCCCCAGGGCCCATACATTAAGTCATCCCAGGGCCAATACATTAAGTCACCCCAGGGCCAATACATTGTCACCCCAGGGCCATTACATTAAGTCGCCCCAGGGCCAATGTATTCAGTCGCCCCAGGGCCAATACATTAAGTCGCCCCAGGGCCAATACATTAATTCGCCCCAGGGCCCATACATTAAGTCGCCCTAGGGCCCAAACATTAAGTCACCTCAGGATCCATACATAAACTCGCCCAGCGAAATAAGATTTTTCTGCCAAACGTAAATGTAAAAAAGCGAATCTTGCTTTTTCAAGTACGAAGTACAAAGATGAAAAACAAGCAATTTAAGCCTGTTCCATACTGGACACAGGACGTGTTAGCGCATTTTCGTGTATGTATCAGTACGTATGCTATATTTCAGTAAATATTTGTCAATTTTGGAAATGTTTATAAATTCAATTGTGTAATGCATATATCTGAAAAAAGATATTAAAAAGACGTTTCTTTATATTTGAAAAAAAAATATTTTCTCTTAAATCTAACTACAAGTGGTTTGTGGTCACTGAAATAGGACTCATAATTGAAACATTCTAAATTGTAGTTATTTAATCGTCCGAAAACTCCGTCAATTGTTGTTTGATAAATTGTTGTTGCCAATCTTGGTGAAAGTAATTGAATGTTGAAGTTTGTTTCGAAGAAATTTTCAATTTCTGCCCCGGGCTCTTTGAAATCTTGATTGAAGTCCCAACAAATGATGACTTTTGGTTGATTGAGCTGTGCTGCAAAGTTGTCATTGATTATGGGTTTTATAAAAAGTAAGGGAAGTAAGTCATGTTGAATAACTGTTACAAAAATAAATAATGATTTCGCCCCTTTGTTTAGCTTATAATCTATATATAATATATAAGCCCCTTAGGAGCCCTAAAGCCCGGCTCTGAGAGGTCCTATCGCGAAATGAACTTTTGATGTAGACATGGCAGGCCAAGACCTACAAAATGATATATACATCATGGGTCTAGGACTTATGGTTGCTGAGATATAGGACGCTCTTTTATTAATATAGCTTATATAGTAAAAAAACGGTACTTTATAAGCCCCCTTTTACGGCCCTCAGAGGTCAGATCGCGAAATGGAAAAAAGTTATTTCTTGGCAGGCCAAGACCTACAAAATGATATATACATCATGGGTCTAGGACTTATGGTTGTTGAGATCTAGGGTGATGACGGACAGACAGACAGACAGACAGACAGACAAAACGGGGAAAATGCTCTAAAAAAACGTTTATTGCAGACCATCGAATCAATAAAAGAACTTTTCCAACTTGTCAGTACAATGAAACGTCAAACGCGATACAAGCATTTCAAGCGGACAAGAACAAGTTACGGTACATGACCCTCTCCTACGGCCATCGGCCTCGCATAGGACACTGACCTACCTCATGGTCACCTATAAGATGTGTGCGGCTCTCGTCTAGCTCATGGTCACCTATAAGATGTGTGCGGCTCTCACCTAGCTCATGGTCACATATAAGATGTGTGCTGCTCTCACCTAGCTCATGGCCACCTATAAACTGTGTGCTGCTCTTACCTAGCTCATGATCACCTATAAGATGTAAGCGGCTCTCACCTAGCTCATGGTCATCTGTGAGATGTTAACCAGTTTTTATTCTTACTATATGACTTTAGTCCACTAAATTCTTGCTGAATCGACTGAGGTGCGTAATTTAAAAGTATATATGTATTTTGTAAAAAATAAAAAAACAAAAGAGAGACAACAACCCAACATGTGGTTAACGCCTACCTCATGCGTGACCACTCCAGGTAGAATCATTAGACCTGCATACGATATCATACATACTTCTTACAGTGTTGATATCATAAATAATTATTTATTATTCTTTATTTTTTAACATGTTATTTGTCCTGATAACGAAACATGCGTTGTTCTTTACCCGCATGGACTTGTGAGTTTGAATAAATTCTCCAGTTAGACCTGGACTTCAGTGTTTGAATAAATTCTTCAGTTAGACATATACTTCAGTGTTTGAATAAATCGTTCAGTTATACTTGGACTTCAGCGTTTGAACAAATCGTTCAGTTAGACCTGGACTTCAGTGTTTGAACATATTGTTCAGTTAGACCTGGACTTCAGTGTTTGAACATATTGTTCAGTTAGACCTGGACTTCAGCGTTTGAACATATTGTTCAGTTAGACCCTATGTATCACAATTGACGTTATCATGGCGAATATTTTAGTAAGTATTCTCTCATTGATAACAATCTCTCCTTTGTTTTTATTTTAACTTTTTCAATCTTACTTTAAGATTCACACGTTAATTGTTTATTATGCGTGCGTGCTCGCGTGTGTGCATGCGTAAGTGTGGTGCATTAGGGCACTGGTCGTCGAAAATTAAAAAACACACATTTAGGACCAAGCCCGTAGCGTGCGGGGGGCAATGGGGCAGGCCCCCCCTGCGTTTTGTCTGGCCCACTCTGTTTATTCGTTCTACTTAGTAAAATGTATTACCTGCCCCCTGCTATTGCCTGGCCCCTGCTGTCGATTGCCTGGCCCCTGCTGTAGAATTTTCACGCTACGGGGCTATTAGGACCATGGTTTTCAAAGTATGGGTACCAACACCCCCTAGGCGAAGCCAAGTAATCATTTCAACCTTTTTACTTTTTACTAACGATAGAAAAGTTGTGTATCCTGCGTTAAATTAAAACAAAAATCGTAAAATAAAAAACTACGAATATATATATATATATATATATATATATATATATATATATATATATATATATATATATATATATACTTATAAGACGCATTATTTGTCTGTCTGTCTGTCTGACTGTCTGTTCCCTTATAACTCAAGATCCAGAAAACCAAAAAACGTGAAATTCGTTACACATACACATAATTACATGGGGAAGGTTATAGGACAGGTTTCGTTTCATCTCGATGGGTAGTTTAATTGTAATTAATTATTTTTATTTTAGTATTTTACTATATTAAAGTAATCTTCGACGGCGCCATAGATAAAATTCCTCCTGTGACGTCATTTCCCTATGACACATTTTTAAAAGAGGGGTAACTCCTGAAACTCCAATTGTAAACATGATGAAATCAATATTTACCTATTGTTTTATGTATTCGGAAGATTAAAATTAAAGGTGCACTTTAATAAACCGAAATACGTTAATTAAAATGTTTCTGTGACATTATTAACATTATTAATACAATCTCAATGCGTAGTTTAATTGTAATTAATTATTTTAGTATTTTACTATATTAAAGTATCCACGGTATGGGATCGCCTTCACTATAAATAAAAATCGCGCACCAAGTGAATGTGTAATTGAACGGACGGTGAAGAAAGGGCTAGGGACGGGAAAAAAAAATATTGTTGTTGTTTTTTTTTCATGCTGCAAGTACCCTGCTTTGGCCGGGATTAAAATAAGGTTTTCTGTTTATTTAAGAAACGTAATTTGACGTTTAATTGTACAGAGAGAGGGAGGGGGAGAGAGAGATAAATAGAGAGGGGCAGGGAGGGAGAGGGAAGGAGGGGGCAGAGAGGGGGAGAGAGGAGGGAGGGAGGGAGACAGGTGGTAGGGAGGGAGATTAATGGGGAGGGAGGGTTGGAGAGAGAAAGGGAGGGAGGGAAAGAGAAAGAAAGGGAGGGAGTAGGGAGGGAGATAGAGGGGAGGGAGTGAGAGAAAGGGGGAGGGAAGGAGAGAGAGGATGGGAGGGAGTGAGAGATAAAGAGAGAGGGGGCAGGGAGGGAGAGAGGGGGGAGGAGGAAGGTGGAGAGAGAGGGGGGACGGGGGTGAGAGAAGGAGGGAGGGATATAGGGAGAGAGAGAGGAGAGAGAGAAAAGAGAGAGAGAGGGAGGGCAGGGGGGAGAGAGGAAAGGAGGGTAGGAGGGAGGGAGGGGAGAGAGGGAGGGAGGGGGTGGACGGGGGAGAGTGGGAGAGGGAGCAGGGGGAGAGGAAGAGAGAAAAGAAGGGAGGGAGTAGGGAGGAGATAGAGGGGAGGGAGGGAAAGAGAGGGGTGGGAGAGAGGGAGAGAGAGAAAGAGAGTGAGGGGGCAGGAAGGGAGAGAGAGGGAATGAGGGGGGGGGTGAATGGGAGAGAGGGAAGGAGAGGGAGGGAGGGAGAAAGGGAGGGAGGGAAAGAGAAAGGGAGAGAGGGGGTAAGGAGGGAGAGGGAGGGGGGGAAGGAGAGAGGGGGAGGGAGAAAACAAAAGGTAAACAGAAAACCTTATTTTAAACCCGGGCAAAGCCGGGTACTTTTAACTAGTATATATATATATATATATATATATATATATATATATATATATATATATATATGGTGCAACAAAATCATTTATTACACTTCCTTACCAATGTTCTACAAAGTTAGAACATAAAAAATAAGTACTATTATATAAAGGCATACGCATATTAATCTAATATATAAAACGTTCATTGAACTGTATGTCAGAGTTTTTTAAAAATGTTTCTATGAAGTGATATAGAATAAACTCAGTTTAGTGGTACAGGGAATAAACTCTATAATATATATGTAGAACGTCGCTTATGAGAATCTATTGGGACCGGACACCATTCGGATACGCGATTGTTCAGATAACTGAAAACCGAATGCGATCCATGCAGAGCAGTATATTAAACCGGATACTATACAAATATTAAAAATCATCAAATGCGGGAAACTTGCTTGAAGAAAAAGCAAAATAGATGCAAAAATGTCGTAATTTTACCTTTATTGTGCAAAATGTCGTAATTTTACCTTTATTGTGCAAGATGTCGTGATTTTACCTTTATTGTGCAAGATGTCGTAATTTTACCTTTATTGTGCAAGATGTCGTAATTTTACCTTTATTGTGCAAGATGTCGTAATTTTACCTTTATTGTGCAAGATGTCGTAATTTTACCTTTATTGTGCAAAATGTCGTAATTTTACCTTTATTGTGCAAGATGTCGTAATTTTACCTTTATTGTGCAAGATGTCGTAATTTTACCTTTATTGTGCAAGATGTCGTAATTTTACCTTTATTGTGCAAGATGTCGTAATTTTACCTTTATTGTGCAAGATGTCGTGATTTTACCTTTATTGTGCAAGATGTCGTAATTTTACCTTTATTGTGCAAGATGTTGTAATTTTACCTTTATTGTGCAAGATGTCGTAATTTTACCTTTATTGTGCAAGATGTCGTGATTTTACCTTTATTGTGCAAAATGTCGTAATTTTACCTTTATTGTGCAAGATGTCGTAATTTTACCTTTATTGTGCAAGATGTCGTAATTTTACCTTTATTGTGCAAGATGTCGTAATTTTACCTTATTGTGCAAGATGTCGTAATTTTACCTTTATTGTGCAAGATGTCGTAATTTTACCTTTATTGTGCAAGATGTCGTAATTTTACCTTTATTGTGCAAGATGTCGTAATTTTACCTTTATTGTGCAAGATGTCGTAATTTTACCTTTATTGTGCAAGATGTCGTAATTTTACCTTTATTGTGGAAAACCATCACTTTTTTTTTACTGTACAATTGTACACCTTTATTTTTTTACTGTACAATTGTACACCTTTATTTTTTCGCTGCAAGGTATCCGATTCATATATAGTGTATGTAGGCCTAGTTGATACAAAAACTGGTCCGGATATTTGACGCTCCGGATAATAAACGTTCGGATAAATGACGTTCTACTTTATAGTTATATAATTTACAGTGCATTTTCTGTAGGGGAAGGTCATTGGGGCATACTCACAGGAAGAAAAAAAAAACACCTCTTTTTTTGCCACAGTGGAAGTACCCTAGTTAATCAGGACCAAGGTATTTATAACCGAAGGCGTGGTGGCGGATGTGGTCGGCACACAACACCCTGCCACCTTTAATTAATATACAATATTAGCAAGTAAACGGCATACTGAAATTCATGTAAAATACGCCATTTTAATGTCATAGACACCACTGAATAAAGAATGAAATTCTGTTTGTATAAACAAGAACACACTGCTCATGTGATCCCTCTAACTCACCTTTGATCCGTACAGGACCTGCTCACGAAATCATTCCAGCATGTCGACACGGCGGGGGTGAAGGACGCCGCGGGGAGGCCCATCAGGTACTGTCGAATGCCGGACGGGGGACTGTACCCGCCCGTGCGTGAAGAGAGCATCAAGCAAGTCCAGACGACGAGGATGAGGCCGGATGACGTCATCGTGTGCGGATTTCCCAAGACAGGTGAGAAAAATCGCATTAGATGAGATTCAGTAAACACAAATCAAAGAGAGACGTGTACGTGAGGATGTCCGATTCTCAGAGGCGGACCAGGGTCAGGTGCAGGCCCTGGCGCTGTTAAAAAAAATACCCCCCCCAACCGTAAAACAAGAGTGATTAAAATGGAGTGACGACAATAGTGGCGTAGTGAGGGGTGGGCAAGGAGGGGCATCATGCGCCGGGCGCTACTCACAAAGAAGGCGCCAAATGGTATATTTTACGTATAATATTATATGATTTTCGAATTTAAGGGGGGAGCGCTAAAAAGGCATTAAAACGGTATTGTGCCCCAGGTGCGAGTTCAGCTACGTCACTGGATGGCAATATGAGTATAAATTCCCGCTCCTTTTGAGCATTCAGAAGTTTCTTACGAGTAGGGGGGGGGCACAGAGAGCGACCAATGCGCCCGCCGTTTTCTATCCGCCTCTGATTATTTTTCGAGTCGTATGGTGACCAGAACCGTATTTTTTTTTATAGGTGACCTCGACAACCTTGACACGGCCATGATGTGTGTGTGTGTGTGTCGCAATTATAAGGGTTTGAAAAACACCGTGCCTGCATTTAATGCATTATTGAGTCCAGTAAAATGACCCCTAAGTTTTGACGACCAATGAATCGTTTATGTGGATTGTTGACACACAGGTCTACAATCAAATAACTTTTTTCTATTCGTCCGCGACCTAAAGACATATTTCGAAATAAATTTCTCACAATGTTTCCCAATCTGTTTTAAGTTTGATATTTTCCTCTGTGATTGAAAACTTTGAGCTATGAGCTAATAACGTAATAGCATGCAGGAGATATGCATGTAATTAAAAGCGCTGTTTACTAATACATAAATATTTCTGCAGTGCCGAAACTAGGGATTTGGGGGGCCCCGGGGGGACGGGGCTTGGCCTCTGCATTTTGACATTCGAAACCATGACATGAGATAATGTAGGCCTACTTAAATTTTGTTATGTAAAAAAAAATTGGGGCCCCCCTCAGGCTGGGGCCCGGGGGACTTTCGACTTAGGACCCCCTCCCCACCCCCACTCTAGGTACGCCTCTGTTATTACTGCAGTGTATGTTAAATTATGTTGAATGTATAAACAGACACACAGATTATAAACATAAACTGTCGAAAGGTGTTTTTCAACCCCAGTAGCCTACTAGCTTTGAAAACACTCGGGTATTTTTTTTACCCTTTTTTTTTTGTTGAGTTTACTAAGTGAATCTTGCGAACATTATAGGTTTAGTAGTGAGTCACGTGAACATTATAGATTTATTAGTGAGTCACGCGAACATTATAGGTTTATTAGTGAGTCACGCGAACATTATAGGTTTATTAGCGAGTCACGCGAACATTATAGGTTTATTAGTGAGTCACGCGAACATTATAGGTTTATTAGTGAGTCACGCGAACATTATAGGTTTTTTAGCGAGTCACGCGAACATTATAGGTTTATTAGTGAGTCACGCGAACATTATAGGTTTATTAGTGAGTCAAGAGTCAGAAACGTTTGAAAACGACTTGTGTACACACAATATCTGCAAAATCGCGGTACATCTTTTGGCATTTGTTGATAAAAGTGTATTCTTTACATGTATCTGATATTTAACAAAAAAAAATTGAATTTAATTAACATGTGTATTGTGTACATTGTGTTGTATCGGCGTGTGTGTCTACCTTTGTTAAAAAAAAATACAAAATTGTTGGGATAAAAACGAATTATTTTTTGTTAATATTGTGTGAAATAACACAATCGATTGCGGTTTGCTTTTTTTTTTTGAGACTTTAAATGTCTACATTTTGGTGCATAATGAGCTAATCAAATTTCTAGTTATAAATAGTTCTTTGCTAATAGTTTGTACAGACTAAAAAAATTTAAGTACGAGAGAGGGGGAAAATTTTTTTTATTTATAACGTGCATAAAAAATTTGCAAGAAAAACATATGTCTGATGAAAACAGTCAACATGGATAACCAGTCAAAAAAAAATTTCACGGTTTTTTCTTTATTGTTGCTTTTTTTTTTCCAAACCTGGTACTTACAACAATAATTATTTTGCGAACGTTTTATCAAAAGGTTGTCATTGGACTTGGGAGATCATGAACATGATCCTGACAGGCAAGGCGGAGTACTCGAAAGTAGGGAAGGATTTCTAGAGTTGTCCCCCGTTGAAGTGGTTGAAGCCATGGCGTCGCCAAGGATCCTCAACACGCACTGCTTTTTTCATATGCTACCCAAAGAGGTCAGCGTTTGATTTATTTCGTTGTTTTATTTTTTGTCTTTTTAATTATACTAGTCATCCCGCGGCGTAAAAATACGCCGCCTTATCAATCAATATAATTAAAGCAATTTTATTTTTAAATAAGCAATCAAACAAAATAACAGGCTGACATCTTCGGAGAAAATACATGGAATGCAAAGTTGAACTTTGACCTAACCCGAGCGAAACAACGCGAGGTGTCGTCTGTGACGTATTCGGGAATTCTACAATCTATAATTAGTCCTGCGTCTTGAAGTTGTGTTTTATATATATATATATATTATATTTTGTATTGCTGATTATGCCGAAAACTTAAACGACGGTTTGGTCAAGATAATCAAGATATAAATCTATTTTGAAGTGTGTTACAAAAAAAATAGTTCAACTGATTTCTCAATAGACCCGAGGTTCTCATCCGGTGATACGGGTTACCCAAGGGGGGTAAGGCCAAGGTTATGTAGGTTTACGCAGCGACATATAATTGTTCGTTTAAAACAACGAAGAGTTTGTTGAACCGTCGCCAGTTTACTGCTTGACGTCCCCTCACTATGTGTCCAGATATCGCATTTAGAAAGACGGGTGTGAGAAGTCCCTATAGGATGAGATGTAATGTTATAGGGTGCAATTCTTTCCTGCCGCATTAGAAAGACTGGTGTGAGAAGTCCCTATCAGGATGAGATGGAATGTTATAGGGTGCAATAATTCTTTCCTGTCCCGCCATAGCCGATAATCCAATGTCCCTGGAGGCATAACGGGGAAATATAGCAGGGACTTTCACCATGACCTGAAATATCCATAGGTCCTCACCGGAGATCGAACCTGGGACACTCAGATCGATAATCGAACGCTTTACCGAACGACCATCGGTCCCCGCGCGATTAGAAATGTAAGCACATTCCATTATGAAAATAAGTGTATTTATCCGCGAACTTACGGTGTGCGGGGTACCCGCGGATATACCTACGCGATAAAAGTTGAGTGCCGCTGACAAAGTCCGTAAGTTTGAACAAGTTTTAGAAAAAAATAAGGAAAGCGAAGAAAATGAATGGAGCATAAAAAAAGACAATGCATTATTTATGAATACAAAAAAAAATTGTTACAGTCATTTTCATGTTTTTTGCATTTTTTTCTTAATACTGAAAGGACTAAGAAACTGTTTTTGTATTGTTTTTGTTTTCAACGTAAAGTTTTAAATTGAACATGAAGCAGTTGCATATCAGCTGTTGAGGAAATGATGTTGTAGAGACCTAATGGTGATAATCATGATGCATGACCTTACACCACCCTGCATACATACTTTTTTTTTCTTTTTAACCTTATTCAGTTTATATGTGTTCTGTTGTTGTTGTTGCTGTTGTTAATCTGTCATGGGATTTCTTATTTTATATAAACTGATTTAATCTGTACTCGCTTTATGTTTTCACTTTTGAGGAAATTGGAATTAATGTTTACTATATAAGAAAGCCACTACCATATTATGTTGTGGCTATATCGTGCACATTTTGTTGTGGCTATATGGTGCATATTATGTTGTGGCTCGGTGGGGCCATATTGTGTTGTGGCTCGGTGGGGCCATATTGTGTTGTGGCTCGGTGGGGCCATATTATGTTGTGGCTCAGTGGGGCCATGTTATGTTGTGGTTTGGTGGCGCTTTTGGTTGTGGGTTGGATTGGAATTCTGCAGGCTGCTGGTTCGAGCCATAACGGCTTCAGTTTAAAAATGTCCATCAAAAGCAAAGATTCCATCATGGGAAGATATTCTATAATAGGAATACATTCCATCGTGTAACCATATTCATTCATTTAACCATATTCCTTTTTGTGACAATATTCCATCATGTAACCATAATCCATTATGTAAGCATTTTTCATCTTGTTACCTTATTTCAAGTAGGGAAATATTCCATCATGTGACTATATTCCCGCATGTGATCTTATTCCAACATGTGACCATATTCAATCATATTACCATATTCCATCATATTATCAGATTCCATCATATTATCATATTCCATCGTATTATCATATTCCATCATAATATCATATTTTCCATCAAGTGACCATACTTCATCCAATTACGCGAACACATACTTCATCCACATTTCATAAGATGACCATATTACATCACATGACCAAATTCTATCAATAAGATGACCATAATGTCTCGACGATTTAAAACAAGCAATTAAGCCTGTTCCATTCTGGACACAGGACGTGTTAGCGCATTTTCATGTTATGTATCAGTACGTTTGTTAGCTTTCAGTAAATATTTGTAAATTTTGGAAATGTTTATAAATTCAATTGTGTAATGCATATATCTGTAAAAAAATATTATAAAGACGTTTCTTTATATTTGAAAAAAAATTTTTTCTCTTAAATCTAACTACAAGTGGTTTGTGGTTACTGAAATAGGACTCATAATTGAAAACATTCGAAATTATAGTCATTTAATCGTCCGAAAACTCCGTCAATTGTTGCATAGCTCTGATACTTTTAATTAAACTCAGAACACAAGCTTACTATTTCATTTGATGAGTTTCTTAATAAATCTTGGTGAAACTACGTGCTGCAGTATTTCGCACCAAATGAATGGCTTATTGAACGTACAAGGTGTAGAATGGGGCTATATATATGATACTAGTTGCAAGTACCCGGCTTTGCCCGGGTTTGAAATAAGGTTTTCTGTTTACCTTTTGTTTTCTCCCTCCCCCTCTCTCCTTCCCCCTCCCTCTCCCTCCTTACCCCTCTCTCCCTTTCTCTTTCCCTCCCTCCCTTTTTCCCTTTCTCCCTCCCTCTCCTTCCCTCTCTAACTCTCCCATCTCCCTCTCTCTCCCTATCTCCCTCCCTCCTTCTCTCCCTCCCTGCCCCCTCTCTCTCTTTATCTCTCACTCCCTCCCATTTCTCCCATCCTCTCCCTCCCTACCCCCTCTCTCCCTCCATCCTTCCTCCCTCTCTCTCCCATCTCTCTCCCTCCCCCCTCTCTCCCTTTCCCTCCCTTTCTCCCTCCCCCCTCTCCCTCCCTCTCTCCCATCTCTCTCCCATTCATCCCTCCCTCATTCCCTCTCTCTCCCTCCCTGCCTCCTCACTCTTTCTCTCTCTCCCTCTCTCCCACCCTCTCTTTCCCTCCCTCCCCTCTATCTACCTCCCTACTCCCTCCCTTCTTTTCTCTCTCCCTCTCCCCCTGCTCCCTCTCCCCCCCTGCTCCTCTCCCACTCTCCCCCTGTCCACCCCCCTCCCTCACTCTCTCCCCTCCCTCCCTCCTACCCTCCTTTCCTCCCTCTCTCCCCCTGCCCCCTCTCTCTCTCTTTCTCTCTCTCCCCTATATCCCTCCCTCCTTCTCTCCCCCCCCTGTCCCCCCCTCTCTCCACCTTCCTCCCTTCCTCCTCCCCCTCTCTCTCCCTCCCTGCCCCCTCTCTCTCTTTATCTCTCACTCCCTCCCATCCTCTCTCTCCCTCTCTCCTTCCATCCCCTTACTCTCACTCCCTCCCCTCTATCTCCCTCCCTACTCCCTCCCTTCCTTTCTCTTTCCCTCCCTCCCTTTCTCTCTCCAACCCTCCCTCTCCCTCCCCATTAATCTCCCTCCCTACCACCTCTCTCAGACAGACAGACAGACAGACAGACAACTAATGCGTCTTATAAGTATAGAGATATAAGCCCCTTCGGAGCCCTGAAGCCCGGCCCTCAGAGGTCCTATTGCGAAATAAACTTTTGCTGCACACATGGCAGGTCAAGACCTACAGAATGATATATACATCATGGGTTTAGGACTTATGGTTGCTGAGATATAGGGCGCTCTTTTATTAATATAGCTTATATAGTAAAAAACGGTACTTTATAAGCCCCCTTTTACGGCCCTCAGAGGTCAGATCGCGAAATGAACTTTTGCTGCACACATGGCTGGCCAAGACCTACAAAATGATATATACATCATGGGTCTAGGACTTATGGTTGTTGAGATCTAGGGTGATGACGGACAGACAGACAGACAGACAGACAAAACGGGGACAATAGAGCATTTTTGTTCGAAAATGCTCTAAAAAAATCAAACAATTCGAACATCTAAAAAAATGTATCAAAAAGTGATACATCATCTCAACAAATTTGTGTGTCCACTCGCGTTGATTTCTACACGCGTTTCGTTACTTCCGGTTTCATTTTAAGGTGAGGACGTTGAATACCAAAATTGTGCTGACCACTAGAAACCCTAAAGACACAGCAGTGTCCATGTACAACCATCTGCGAAATCTGACCTATATCTACAACTACGATGGCAAGTTTGAAGACTGGTTGCCGCTTTGGCTTGATGGAATAAGTAAGTTTGGCTTCTCTGTGCTGCAAAAATAATATTGATGAATATGGGTCGTAGTAAATTACAAA